>JARJEB010022332.1:0-14083 GCA_030264535.1 Liometoxenus newtonarum
GAGATTTTATTAGGGTGTGCATAAACTTAAAATTAATATTTCCCGCCTCTATTGGTGCGCCATCTACAACATCCTAAGAGGGCAAAGTCAGCTGATTTGCCATTGCGTCAAAAATAAAGAGTTAAGAGTTAAATCTTAAAATATTAGTGTGTGCCCGTGCACACCCGGCACACCCTGTGCGCACGCCTATGTTAGAAGTGCATAGCAAAGTATAATAGAAGATATGTTGGGACACAGACCCTACAAAATAGTAACGAAAAGCGTGCTTCCAGGAGAGGCAGGCGTACAAAAAAATATCGCATGAATTCTTTCAAGTAATTGCCATGTTCTCACCCTTTAATTTTATCTTTATCATTTTTATTTACGTATGTTATGCATCGTTTACGTTTTCATGGGATATAGTAATTATATATTTATTTGTATTGTTAGTTTTGCATGTTTATAAAGCTAATTAAATAATTGTCATTGATAGGGAAGGGAAATAATTGTATTCTTCGTTGGTTCGTACGAACTGACGAATAAAAAAAACAGTGCACAGCCAAAAACTTTTAATGGTAAAGTGACATTAACATTGATATATCATGGCTTTATACAGTAAATTTATTTATCGTGTGACCATGTAGATTTACATGTTAAAAGCTTTAGGTCGTGTTAATAGGTCTCCTGCAAAGAAACAATCGCACTCTTAATTTGCACCATTTTTAACCCATTCTGATAATTTTTAATACCGACCATGGTCCGATTGCATAAGAAAAAAAAATTAAAAACCCATTCTCCATTATTACGTTGTTCAAATGTTTAAACAACATTATGTCAGTTATCGCGAACAAACAACTCAAGAGTCAATCTAATTAAATAATGTCGACGTACACGCTTTCAGAAAAGCTAAAACTGCTTACAGCTTCAGCGGAATTGTTAGTTTGGTTGCCTACCATATTATTTCAATTTTTATCATTTAAAAAAAAATCTGATGCAATTGGACAATGGTCGGCATTAAAAATCATCAGACTGGGTTAAAAATGGTCCAAATTAAGAGTATGACTTTTTTCATTGCAAACTATTCAGTTGGAGACCCGTTAACATGACCTACAGTGTTTAACATGTAACCCTATGGCCACACGAAAAATAAATTTACTGTATATAACGTCTCTGCATGGCTGACGCCACACGCCATCAAACGGATATCCGGTTACTATAATTACAATATACCGAGTGATTGACATCTAGTTAGCTGTGAATGAAATTCCACTATAAGAAGTTTGAATTATTACTCTGAGCCCACTAGATGTTAATCATTTTGGATCACTCTCTATATTCTTATTATACTTATAGTAAATTAATTGCATTGGTTGGCCGGAATTTTGTTCACACACGCACATCACTTGAAAAACCACTTTTTCGGATTCAGGGAAGCGAGATTCGTGGAGATCCGTCGAAAACCCGATTTCGATATTTTGCTTGATCACCTACCTTCCTTACTATACCTTCGGTAAGTCGGAAAGTAAAAAAATGACAATTGCTTAGAGCCGATCAAAATTGTCGCAAAATTGAAAAGTATTACTTCGACTAATAACTGTCATGTTTTCAAAATAATCTTGAAATTCATCAAGCTTTTGCGGATGCATTGTGGTTTCACTTTAGCAAAATATTTACTCAAATGGAAACAGGAAGTTGCTGTAAAAGCAAAAATATTTTCGCCAAATTATGTTTTCCTCGTAGATTTATCAATTTTTTTTTCGGATATGATAAACGGATTGAGTGTCTTTAAATACAACGTTGATTCGCCTAGTTAAATCAGTTCAAAATGAAACGTGTAAGTGCTAAAAAAGCAAAGCAAGAAACGAAAAATGTTATTGAAATTTTGAAAAAGAAATATGACTTCCTCACCGACGATTTTCTCAAAAAGATTAACGACGACAATTTGAATATTGACGACGTTATTAGAATAATATCAGTGTTGCAATATGACGTCTTCAAAATTCCCAATAACATAATTAGCATCAAGGAGGTGTCCACACTAGGAGCTGTTCCATGGACCATTGGCGATGTTTTCCTCTACGAAATCGAAGGACGTTTCGCAGTTTTGCATTTCAAGGATGCCACGACTATACTTCATAAAGATTCCTCCGGGGCACCCATCACCAAAAACGTTGCCAAATTTCTACCACAACATCTAGCCGTAAAGAGCAACACTGTGTATGATGGCTCGTACAACCACTTGCTACCAATCAGTAATGTCGAGATTATTGTACGAGCTCCATCCGATGGAAATTCATTTCAAACGTACAACGGCTTTACCAAGTCCCGAGATGTTGTCGAATTTCGGGCTAGGTTGTTTCGTGCCCTTCAATCTGTACAACTAACGGGATATATTGCCAAAGAATTGGGTGAAATCGAAAAAAATGTCGCGTTTAAGCAAAAGCTGAAGCAATTCATTCAAGAATCATTGAAATACGGTGTCATCTCCAGTTTGGCGAAAGAATACGATCGCGTTTTGACCAATGAGACAGTGGCCTTTGAAAAGGAGGGAAAACCTATGGATGAATCTAAAATCGAAGCATCTCGTCGTGCGTTGAATAATGCGGCGAAGGAATATCCTAAGGATACACTTCAAATAGATTCTGATTCCAAAAACCAGGATGAGCAATATTGTCATATAATCGAAAAGGAGTTTCCCAAGGAATCAGTGCACTTTACGAACATCTTTACTTATTTGGATAAATATGATGTTGACGAGAAATATATGAATGCTATCGAAATGATTTGCGTTAAGTTGGACCTGAACTACAATGATGTGAAGAAATTTTACGATGTCTATAAAGATATGCGAAAGAAGCCGGAGATAATCACGCCTTCAAAACCAATATCCGAAGGAACTGACGCAATATTAGTAAAATATGCAGAACTTGCGGAGGTGCGTCGCAAAATTGATCCTGACATTCTTACATTGGAACAAGTCCTCGAAGAAGTTAAAATGAAGAATGGTCTTAATGACAATGACGTTTTGTACTTAAATGTCTTATACAATAAAACCTTAGGCATATTCAACAAGAATTGGACAAATTCTACTACCAAAGAAGTGTATGACTGGGCGAAGGAGAAACGCGGAAAGCTCAAACCAACAGATATATGCGATGCTATGGCTGTTTGTATTAGAGCTCACCAGATCGTCTCCAAAGGCGTTATCACATTGAGGGACGTTCAGATATTGTCGGCTTTGATGTTCCTCAGTACGACCAAGGGTAATTTTGCTGAAATTTCCACCGGCGAAGGCAAAACCATCATCATTTCCACACTGGTTGTTGTAAAAGTGCTTCAAGGCATGCATGTTGATATTATCACCAGTAATGAAGTGCTTGCCGATGAAGGTCTTAACAGCATGCGGGATTTCTACTATTTGTTCAACATCCATGCCAGCACCAACAATTTTGATCCAACTTACAAGGAAGGACCACGTGCCTGCTACAGCTATGATGTTGTGTATGGTAACATTGGTAACTTTCAATTTGACTATTTACGTGATTCGTTCGAGGACGACAGGACTCGAGGTGGTAGAGGATTTAATTTTTTAATATTGGATGAGGTGGACAGTTTAACAATTGATAATGGAACGTATATTGCGAAATTGGCACAACCCTTTCCTGGCGTTGAATGCTTACGGTACATTTACATTCAAATCTGGATAATGTTACATAAAGCTGAAGAGGAATACCAGGCTAGTGTTTATAAAGAACTTGAAGTGGTTGTAGGGCAAAAAGGGAATAAGACCGATGATGAAATGCAAGAAGCGTATGATCAACATTTTTTGGAAAGGGTCAGTGCAATGCCAGCTAATTTGAAGAGACGAATTAAAGATATGAAACCGCTTGATATCCCGGTGATTCCAAATCATCTAAAAACTTACTGCAAAGAAATGTTGGACAAATGGATAGATAATGCACTATATGCTAAATACCATTGCCACGAAAACGAAGATTACATTGTGAAGAAAATTAAGAAACTTGGCCAGAATGAGGAAGAGACTGCTATTGTGCCAGTTGACTATGCCAATACGGGAGTCACCTTGTCAAACACTATCTGGTCAAATGGGTTGCACCAATTTGTGCAATTGAAACATAATATTAAGCTCACCAGTGAGACTTTGACCGCTTCATTTATATCCAATCTTGGCTATATTCGTTTGTACAACAACAATATGTACGGAATGACGGGGACGTTGGGTTCCAAAGCTGAGCAAACATTCCTTTCTTCTATTTATGATTTGAAGTATATGCGAATTCCAACTTTCAAGCCGAAACATTTCACCGAGCTTGATGGCATTGTGGTGAGAGATGCCGCCTGGGTCAGTTGCGTCATCTTGGATGCCTACCTGAAAGTCAAGGAGGAGCGTTCCGTATTAATTATTTGTGAGACCATCAGTGACGTGCAGATTTTGAAGGAAAATTTGGATGCATTGCAAGAACTGGAAGACGCCAAATGGATTGAAACACGTTACTATTACGATGAGTCCTATTCAAAGTTGGTACTTCGAGATCGAGTTGGTTCATGCGAGATTATTGTTGCCACGAATATTGCAGGCCGTGGTACTGACTTTAAGTCAACAAAGTATCTAGAATCACGTGGCGGTTTGCACGTGTGCGCTACGTATCTCCCTTGCAATGAGCGGGTTGAACAACAGGCATTTGGGCGGACATCTAGACAGGGCAATTTTGGAACCGCACAATTGATTATTCGGGAAAGCGATGTGCTCAGTCTGAATTACCACATTTCATCTAGCTCTAGTACAATGCAACATATTAAGGATCATAGAGATCATTTGGAATTGGAAAAACTAACTGCAATGAAAGATGGTAAAATCAAAGAAATTCTTTTCCAAGATCGATTGTTTCAGGAATTTTCGAAAACCTATACCAATTTCTTACGCAAGCAACAAAAGATAAAAGGCGGGATATTTTTGACTTTGGATTTGAAAGAGCGCTGGGCATTTTGGTTGCGCAGCCAAAATTATAAGGGAACCGAATATGTTGCTGTCGAATACGAAAAATTTCTCGCACTTGCTAAACCAATACTGGATGGGAAAATATCGTTCAATCCATATTATGCCGTTAAACAGGCGGATTACTTTATTAAGAAGGACAATTTTAAGGACGCTAAAGTTGCCATTGAGCGTGCAATAAGTATATCCAAATCTGATTCGTATATATACCCGGCGTATTTGAAGTTGTTTGAGATATGCATCCTTGATGGTGGGGCTGTCCTGCATAGGTTCCTAAGAGCACTTATGAAATTTGTATGTATACCTCCAAGCGATCACGCCATGGCATACAAGGATGACGCTACTGAAGCTTTGCGTAAGGCTCATTTGGGCATTGCTGCTGAAGTTGATTACATCAAAACACATATAATTGAAAATAAACATTTTCATAGCATTTTGTTCACTGAGCCAGGTGCGCCAAACGAGAATCCGACTAAGAATGAAGGTGATGTTATCAATCAAAGAAACGTTTTACTTAGACACATCATTTCTCGTTACTACGCGTTAATGACATTTCAAAATCATATCGTCAGTTTACAAGATCAAATAAAGGGAATTGGGGGAGGTGTGGCGTTCAATGGGAAAGTTGAAAATTATCTCAAGGAGCTGAAACCCACCAACGAAGATGAGAGGATGCTTAGAAAGAACATCCTCGATGATGAACTGATTGAATTAAATAATGTTGCTGTGTCAACGATTTACAACTTGCGGGAAGTTTATGATGTTAGTGATGTCGTCATAATTGGTGCCCAACTTCAAATAGTTGCTGGATTGGGTATCTTAGTCGGCTGTCTATTCTTTCCACCTGCGTTCTTTGTTGGTGGGCCTGCTGCTGGGGCATTGATTGGGGAAGGTATCACCGACATTGTTATCGATTTGATTAAGCAAGGCGATGAGAAATTTGACCTACAAAGTTATATTAAGGGAAAATGTGTTGGTTATCTGGTAGCTGCCATTGGATTTTCTCTGGTGGCACAAAGCATTAAACTACTAAAGGTTGCGTTAAAGACCAGTCTAGGGTTAGCTAGATTCTTGAAGAATTCGACGAGGCTGAATGGAGTGTTTGGTAAACTGGCTGCGGTCTTTCAAAAGTTTTCCGTCAAGCTGACCAATAAAATTAGCAAACTTTCACCTGCACAATCACTATTTCGCTCGCAGGCGATTAAAATTGGTTTGAAGCATGTGGGAGTTGCAACTGGTATTAATTTGGCGGGCGCATTGCTTGGTGAGTTCGTTGTGGCGAAAACCATTGCGGCGATTTTGGAGGCATCCAATGGGCAAATTTTGAATAACGTACTTGCAGTCGTCAATGAGAAATTTGCAGATAATTTGCAGCATGTTAATCGCCAAAAGTTGGCCGTAATCTTGGAAGATCTTAGCCGAGGCACTATTGGGCAACTATCTTGGGAGATATTCATAGATACTGTATCCAGTCTCGTCCAAACATGTCATTCGTGGAAGATTAAGATTGCTGGTTTTACATTATTCTCGGTGGTTCGTGGCTCTGAGATAGGCAAATATGCACACCAATATTGTGATGAAACGATTAAACTTATGGAAATGGATGCAACCGTCGAAAATTCTGAGCAAAATATAAAAGACCTCAAGTTACTCATCGCTGGTAGTATCACGGACGACATATGCAGACGTATTTTAGCACTTGCTAACAGTGCAACACATAACTTTATTGTTAATCCAATGATGAGCAAAGCCATTCGAAAAACGATGAAAAAATTCTCGGGTCCACGTCAAGATGACGTCGATCTCGACACCAAGAAACCTTCATTCAAGGAAGTGTCTGATGCATATAAACAACTGGAATTAGCAGAGGGTGCAAGTGAAAAGGAAATTAATACCGCTTTCAGAGCAATGGCTAAAAAATATCATCCCGACTCTAGGCAATTGCCAAATGCTGAGAAGTTCATTGCCATAGAGAATGCCAAAAGTGTTCTATTGAAATTGCAAAGTAGTGAAACTAATATGGCAAAACCATCATCCAGTAAAGCTTTGGCACTACCTGCACCAGTGGATTTGCCAATGGGACATAAAGGTAACATTGAAACGTTGAGTCGCAGTACTGGTCAGTATATTGTTGTACGCAATGAGAAAACTGGTGAGACAACACAATTTGGTTACGATTATGGTGGCCAACCTGTTGAAGTGCACTACAGACCTCCGAAAGGCGGGAGTCCAGGGCATTATTTTGCAGCCGGTCACGAAGACACCCTAATTCCCTCGGCGAAGAATAATTGCTTGTACGTTTCATTGGCTTTGGTAATGAATGAAAATGGAAGAGATGTTACCGCAGATGGTTTGCGTATAAAAGCTACGTCCTTGTCCTTTGCCAATTTAAAGTATAACGCAATCAGCGACTTGTCTCAGGTGTTCAATAACAAATTCACGCGGGACCTTTACAATAACATTCAAGGGCATATTTTGATAGGAGCCGGGGGGCCAACAAAGCTCTCTGGCGATACATATCCATCAGGAATTATAAAGATTAAGACTTCCAATGACACAAAAGAAGCGATTTTGCACTTTGAAACGACAATATTTGACCATTACGAAAATGCTAAGAATGCTAAGGTCGTCGCTCCTAAAGATCTTAAAAATGGAGATATATCCCGAATTACAATGTCTGAAACAGTTACTGGCCAAGATACAATTCCTGTATTGTGTTTTATACCAGCCAAGGAGAAAGATCGCAAAGCTGCATTCATGATGGGGGCCTTGCATGTAGAGTTTCTGGATTATCCACCATTAAAATTGGTTACTGCTTCCGGCTTGACGCCATTAAAAACAGCAATTGTTAAGGCTGAAGACGGTGTTGGTCCATTTCTATTCAACGGTACTAGATATAAAACAAAAAGTCTGGAATATGAACATAATGGGTTTAAGTTTATCGATCCTGGCAAACTTCAAGTTAAAGAAATTTTTGATGTCTATCAACGGCAAATGAAAAATTTAAATGGTGGAATACTAGGCAGAGGTGAAACAGAACCGACATCTTCTTGTGCAGCCACAAAACTATTGTATTCGCTCGCAGAGCACATGAAAAAGCATAATTTGACAATTAAAGGCGATATTCATATGGTTGAAGCATATTTTAACCCAGAAAATGGTAAAGTGGTAAGGAACAGTATCAAAGATTTAATTATAGAAGATTCATGTTCTAAATGCAAAATTATACTGCCACAAATAACAGGAGCTGACAAAGGAATCAAGGAAGAAAAGAAATAATTTAGTTCTTATTAGTAGATAACGAAGTAAAACGGGTACGCACCCAAAATCCCATGTGCCTAATTTTAAAAGGGCCTAAAATCGCTATTCCAAGGTCATTTCTTGGAGGACAGGAGTGGGGGAAACGGCGGGAATGTATTCCAAGATGGCTGACAGATGCCTCTCATGTCGACAAATTTTCACATCTGTTTTCAAGATGGCCCACAAGTGACGTTTCCAATGAGACATTGTAAGGATACAGAGCATACTCATATGTCGCCGTGGGTAAGAGTGTGTTTATCCGGGAAGACAAGGGAGGACAAATCACTACTCCTTTGGGAGACACCATAGGAGAGACAGAGAAAACATCTGTTTACTGTCCTCTGGCGCTGATGGCAAAGCGGTAAAAATAAGAACTTGCTTCGGCGTACTATGGTCGTTCTTGGGTTTTTTTAGTTTCACGTTTCGCCGCTTTTTATTCAGCGCCAGGGGAGAACAAGCAATCCATAAGCTGCTAATGCTCCGTCTATCCTTACAATGTCTTCGGACTTTTCCTTCAGTCATCCTCCCACTCCTGTCGTCCGTGAAATTGCCTTGGAATGGCAATATTAGGCTACTTAAAAATTACATGTGATTTTGGCTCCGTACCTGCTTTACTTTGCTACTCTTATTAATTATAATGGAATATGCAGGATTTTATGACATTATTATTTAAATAAATCTTTATGTTTACGCATTCGTTTCTGTCGAATTCACCATCGGAGGATGATCACAACTCTGATCCCGTAAAAATTCTGAAATACATTGGATTTATGTGGAGAATATAGGTATAAGGCATAAAAGACCTTGCCGTAGTGCAATCTCGTGTTATTGTATGTTTTCTTTTAGTAAATAATAATAAAATAGAGTAAAGCTTCGACAATCTTTTGGACACTTCAAATATACACAAGACAAGTGTTTACTGTTCGAATATTTCGAACTTTTATTACATGTTATGAGTTATGTAACATACAGAGCGTTTATTTTACGATCGAACATAGCATGTAGCGTACGCAATGTTCGCAACTAAAATAAACGAGTCAAACTGGCAGTGAAAATGCAAGATCGAAGTAATTAATTTTGTCATATTTGAATTGATTGTTCACAAATTGTTTATCAATTACATACGGTTTCCAATAATCATTAAAATAACTCTCATCCATCAAACTGATGCACTCACTTGTCTTCCTGGTGTGTCGTCGTCCGTCCCACATCCCCACTCTTAGCAATACAATTCCCCTCTGCGAACGTAGCACATGCTATGTTTGCCGGTAAAATAAACTCACGGTATATTGAAATATATGCCAATAGGATAATCGAATACTTCAAAAGTTATAATTCAATTACAAGGCAAGAGAAGTCGATAACAAAATTGACTCTTCCAAATCCGGCTTCGTATTCAGTGTGTGATAAAGCAGAAAATGTTCTTTCTATAGAATGTTTGAGTATTATTATTTTCTTTGCTATCTTGCAGAATCTCTATTTTTTGTTTGTATTTTTGACATATGTTTTTTCTACAACGTTACGCCAATAATGCATGCGATTATAATCGAACTTATTGCAATGTCTTAAATTTAGAATACAGACGCTGCATCATTTTCTCAATTCTTGTTGACATGGTGATACTACTTTGTCTACTAAATGGGTACCGAAGCTTAATTTAACAGTTTGAAGTTACAATAATAAATTTTTCTAGATCCAATAAAAAAACAGATGACTCCTTTAATTTAATAAAATTTGAGCATTTCGAAGGCGGAAATGGATTTCAACATTTTTAGGCGAATTTACAAATGTGTTTATTAAACCCGGGTTTTTTGGGGTAACTTTCCTGTTTGACCTTTTTACTGTATTCGGTCAAAATATCGAAGTCGGGTTTTTGACGGATCTCCACGAATCTCGCTTCCCTGAACCCGAAAGTGGTGTGCGAATTACGGTCAAACAAAAAATACCTTCTTATAGGGAGTCGAAATCCTTCCATTTTAACACCTATAACTTTTTTTCGTGCAATGCATAGTTAGTGAGATATTATTAGTGTCACATTTTTGTGTATTCTTGTGAACAAAATTCCGGTCAAACCGCGCAACGCATCGGAATGAAATTTGGTACGTGGGTAGATGTGAGAACCAGGAGTAAAAATAAATGAAATCGGTCGGTAAAGAAGGGCAATTTACTAGGTCCTAGGATGTCAAAACATAAATTTGCATATAAGTGGCAAAATATTGCATATAGGTAAAAATAAAAAATATATTCCGATAGCCCTATCAATTCTCTACATTTCAATTCCTATAACATTTTTTCGTCGGATGCATTATTTGTGAGATATTAATTCGTAAACTTTCGTATTAGTGACTATCACAAAACGATTAGAATACCCGTGGTTACCATGGCGACTACCTAACAATGTAAATACTCAAAATCTAGAAATATAACGTATTAAGCATAAAAATCGGTGCGATAAATTCGCAGCGCACAACTTTCCGACCATATACAGTATGAATATACAGAAATTGCACAGAAATGTAGTAATACAAAAACATAATCAATCTTATTTCCACTTTCCTATCAAAATTACTTTTACAATTGACGACGAACGAATTTAACGCACCGATTTCTTATTAATAATTTGGAGTACAATTGAATATACCTTGATTCTAATACACATTTTCATTTGATTTACAACTATTCGTAGGTATTTCATAATTGCAATGTTATTTAAACTCATCAGGAAGGGAACGCACGTTAAATACTTAACAGTTAATTAGATCAGTGGTCTCAAACTCAAAATGCAAACGGGCCGAAAGTAAGATCCGAAATTTACTTCGCTAACGTTTCGTTCCTGACTGCATAGTTTATAAGTTTAAATGATGTGAGTGGGATTTGATCGTATCAGAGAAGCAAACGACTTCAAGTTGGAATTTATTGTGTCCTTATATTTATACTAAGAGTACATATTTGTTGGGGATCAAGATTTAGTTTTGATTTGATTAAAATTGCAAAACCACAGATTATTTTTGGAAGGCTTTCTGTATTACACAAATTGCATTGCCTTGTGAGATTTACTGAGAATGCTATTATGAAATTTACGAATATTTAGCATTTTGGATGGAAAGGCGTTAACTGTATAAGGCCGCCATAATCTTAATAAACTTTAGAGAGTATCATATTCTTAATAAAACATCGTTGGAGTTGGTTGCGATGAAGAAACTTCAGGACGTGCTGAAACTTTTCGCATTAGAAATGGACTCAGTTGTGCAAAGCATAAAGCAATGCAACAAATTAGATAGTCTCGCAAATCTCAAAACTTTTGCCTGCATGCGCGCGATATATTTCTTTCCATAGCTTGAGAACTAATACATAAATTGATAATGAATTTCTTTAATTTTCAGGACAAAATTGCAAGTGAATACAACTTTAAATGCGAACACGTTTATGTTTCTCTTCACGATTTCAAGTCATAATGTGTCATCGTCATATTATTATTGGCATTTTCAAATAGGCGAGATGACACTACGTTTCAAGCGTATGATGGGGAGCAGGCGTTTCGTCATTTATGCGATCGCACTGCTCATCATCACCGGCCTTCTACTTCGGTTCACATTGTTGTACTACAACGAAAACGATTTTCCTGTGATGGTCTCCTCCGGCGACAAATACGTAGTGGGGCCGGATCGCAAAGTCTACGAATACAATAGGGAGATGCCATTGATATTTATTGGTGGCGTTCCACGATCCGGTACGACGTTAATGCGTGCCATGTTGGACGCTCATCCTGATATCAGGTCAGTAGCCAAATTTACCTCATTATGGGTTCTAAGATGTATTACTTAATTGATTATGATAGGTGCGGCCAAGAAACACGCGTCATACCACGTCTGCTTCAAATCAGCCGACATTGGGTGAAATCGGAAAAAGAGTCGATGCGTTTGGAGCAAGCCGGTGTGAGTAAAGCCGTGCTAGATTCGGCGATTGCAGCATTTATTTTGGAAATTATTGCAAAGCACGATGAGCCGGCTGCACGTTTATGCAATAAGGATCCGTTAACGATCAAAATGGGCACGTATGTGGTGGAGCTGTTTCCCAATGCGAAATTCATTTTTATGACACGAGATGGTCGCGCCACGGTGCATTCAATCATATCGCGCAAAGTCACAATAACTGGATTTGATCTCACCAGTTATCGGCAGTGCTTGAAGAAGTGGAACAGTGCGGTCGAATCTATGAATATGCAATGCAAAGAACTCGGGCCAAGCAAATGCCTGCGAGTGCCGTATGAACAATTAGTATTGCATCCGAAACAGTGGATGGAAAATGTATTGAAATTCTTGGACATACCATGGAACGACTCCGTGTTACATCATGAGGACTTCATTAACACCGGAATAAAACTGAGCAAGTAAGTTTTAGACGTGTCCTTGTTGTACTTGTAGAACCTTTTGATTTATTATAAATGCTCTGCTCATTAATTAAATCCCTTTGATAAAGCTGGAAGACAAATTACAAAATTTTACTTTCGCACTTTTACAAAATATTGTTCTTATTAGCGTGGAACGTTCATCGGATCAAGTAATCAAGCCGGTGAACATGGAAGCATTGACGAAATGGGTCGGAAATATACCGGACGATGTCGTCAAAGATATGGCCAACATTGCACCGATGCTATCTGTTCTCGGCTACGATCCGTACTCGAACCCACCGAGCTACGGCACACCCGATGCCAACGTCGCCGACAATACGCGCGACGTGCAAAAAAACAAAAAATTATGGGAGAAAAAGGCACTCGAAATGTTTAATCTGAACGGTAACAAACTCGTCGGTAGTGACGGAAATTCTATTAACAATGATCGTGACGGTGGAGACGCATTCAATGATGGCACTGATAACAACAATGATACGTGATACTTGCTTACCGCTTAAACAAACTTCAAGTATTGTTACTTATATTCCAACTGAAAATAACGAAACTATTATTACATATTTGAGAAAGTGACTAAACTTAAACACTGACTGTTTTTATTGGGAACAAAGATAAATAAAAGGACGGAAATGTTTATAAAAAATAATTCGTGTTTTCTAGTTTTATTTTAATTAATTTTAGGTAAAGAGAATTTAATTTAAAATAAGAACTATAGTAAATTATAATAATTGTTAAGTTTGAACTAGTTGGATCCGTCGTGTTGTGTTTGTAAATAAAACAAACAACAAATTACATATCTTAACTTTTAAATTATTCAATAATTGAGTTAAATTTGTCGATGGTGCATTTATTACATCACAGAACTATTAATATATTCATATAAGTCATTTTTATGTTTAAATTTTTAAATTGAGAAAAGTTCAGATTTCTTGGACAAACATTTGAATTTGATTTTGATGTCGCTTGACCTTGACTTGATCTGAAGTAGTTGGCAACTTAATAATTTTAATTGAACTTTTCCACACTTCTTGAAATCTTTTTTTAAGCAGTTACAGTGATTTAAATTAAGTATGTGCTGCTAAAGTATTCAACGAACGCATCGAGTTAAGCCACTCCCAAAAAAAGCGCGCTTTAAACATTTTTATCCGCGACGACTAAGTAAAACAAGCATTATTAGGTGTGTATGTAGACACATATATAATGAAGCTTCACACACGTCAATAATAGGTCATTATTCCTCTAGTGATTTACTTTACCTCAAGCACAGCTCTTCCCTGCATTCAATAATGATATGTGACACACGGACTGCATCTAAAAAGTCATCTAAAACGTCATCTAGGATTATGCGTTGAATTCCATGGTTGAATTTTTAAGTT
>JARJEB010022343.1:0-14609 GCA_030264535.1 Liometoxenus newtonarum
AATAAATCGGTACGGGTTCGCACCGCACAACTTTCCGTCCATATCCACTACGATTTCGTAGAACTCGTCGACCATAAAAATAATTTTCATCGGAAAGTGGAATTTGCCCAGAAGTATAGTGATACAAAAACGTAATCAATCTTATTTCCACTTTCCGATCAAAATTACTTTTATGGTCGACGACTTCCACGAAATCGTAGTGGATATGGACGGAAAGTTGTGCGGTGCGAACCCGTACCGATTTATTAGTTCTAGGTTTAGATCCCGACAGCAAAAAAGCAGCCTCTTCATGTTTGTAAATGTGCTTCTTGCCTGTTCGATTCTGATTCGTATTTCTTGGGAGCTATCATTGTTTTCATTTATGCCTAGGTATTTGTATTCTCTTACCCTTTCAATAGGTTGATTATTTACATATACTCTACGGTTGTCCTGAGTTGTTTTTGTTATTAGCATCGATTTTGTTTTGCTTATGTTCAGTGCTAGCCCATACTCTTCACTTACTGTGACAATTTTATTAATTAGTGTTTGTAGGTCTTCGAGTGTTCCTGCTAAAAGCACAGTATCGTCGGCATACCTCAGATTATTTATCGTCGTGCCGTTAATTTTAATGCCTAGGTCATGATCATCAAGGGCTTTCTTTATTATGTCCTCTGAGTTCAGGTTAAAAAGGGTTGGTGAGAGTATACACCCCTGACGTACTCCTCTCTTTATTTCTATTTCTTCGGATGTTGTGTCTTCTACTCGTACTACTGCTTTTTGTCTGTAGTAGAGGTTTGAAATTATTCTTATGTCTCTGAGGTCTATCTTTCTCTTCAGTAATGTTTCTATAAGTTGGTCATGTCTAACTTTGTCAAAGGCTTTGTTATAGTCTATAAAACATGCGTATAGGTCTTGGTTTACGTCTAGACATCTTTGCGACAGGAAATTGAGAGCAAACAGTGCCTCCCTTGTTCCAAGGCCTTTGCGGAATCCAAATTGTGTATCGCTGATGTCTATATCTAGTTTCCTGTATATTCGACTATGAATCACCTTTAACAGAACTTTCAATGTGTGAGACATTATGCTTATCGTCCTGTAGTCGGAGCAATGCTTGGTGCTTTCCTTTTTTGGGAGAGCAGGGTGTGTATAAATTCGTGAAAAAGCTCTCTGCGGGATTGCCCAAAGAAGAACACTAACAAAAGCTTTTTCCGAATTTATACACACCCTGTATTGCAGTTCTGCTTGTTAATGCTAAAGACAAAACATTCCGTTAATGTAAATAATGTTGATATTGTTGTAGATTTCATTATAGATTTGTTTAACATTGTTTTAACTGGTAAGACAAGCTCATGAATAAATAACAATCATGTATTTAAAACAATGTTGAATGCATTAAGTTAAAATACTTTTAAAAATAGTTTATACATTGGAATTTTTAATAAATCGAAGCTCATCATTTGTAAATTTATTGTTAACTATACATTTACGAATGCAAATATACGAAAACCATAATGATTGTAGATTTTCCACTTTAAATTTAACATTCTAAATTTTCGAAGCAAACTTCTACATTCTACATACATTATGTACATGGTCAACATGGGGCTATTAATCAACTTAAAGGCACGTTTATAAATAGATTATTCAATATACGATAAACTGAAGGATTATAGACGCATATACGCACTAAATATAAAAAGCTTTGCTTTATTTATGCATAATACAGGGTGTTAAAGAAATAGTTAAACAGGAATTTGACAAGAATAAGATGTGAGCATTCCTTGTCCGTTTATAAAGATAAAAGTTTGTAATCCCTTAGCATTTCCAGACAAGTACTGAATTGATTAAAGAATCCTTAACGATATCCTGACACATTCGATAAATTCCACATTTTCGGATTTGGGTATGAAGAGTCGCCCTAGCAACTCACGTATATTCCATTCTTAGACCAAACTATTAGTCCAAGAAGAAATATTAATGGCGAGGCTTGAAGAAAATGAAGTACACTTTCTGAGATTTTATAGATAGTTTTAAGCCAACATAAATATTCAATCTGTTATTAGCAAATTAACAACTGAAAGCGAATAGTTCCCTACCTTGCCGACCGATGTTGTTTATTTGAACTCCAGGTTCAAATTAGTGGTTTGCCAACAACTTTCATTCCAAAAAGCACTTTTTCTTAGTCGAGGTTACTGGATTCGTGGACATATGTCAAAATCTCTACCAGACAGAAATTAATCAAATCCATTATTTTCCTGTACCTATAACAATACCTTGACTATGGTCGGAAAATAATAAAAACTTGTTTATTTTCGTACTTCAAAGTTATTTTATTGATGTTACGCAGCACTATTTTCAAGATAATTATTTAAAAATAATCTTGTGGTTTGTTTTGTAAGTAAGTATTTGAAATTACAGAAAACAAACAATAATTTTTACGCAGTAATTGTTGAACTAAAACTTGTATACCTAAACGTTTTATGTGAGTAACAACAATACTGAAGTAAAAATATAAAAATAAAATTATTAATGGTTTTTATTGCCAGGTTTCTTTATGTAGCCAAGCAATATGTAAGTACGTGTGTTACGGGCAGGATTTAAATTTTAAATATATAAATATGAAAACCAACTTCGCACAAAAGTGCCTAACAAGCAAATGTTAGACTGAAAAACTTAAATTTAAATTATGTTAATGGCGTCCACCAAGGATTTCCATATTTATATTTATTTGAGTAATTTTTCGGGTTTTTTCAGTTTGTATACTTGCGTTCTCGTTTTCAAAAAATTAAACATGTTACAATAGAAAATTTAATTAATAAAAATTCCTCATACTTTTGCAAAATGGCAATAGTTTTAGCATGGCATTTACAAAGTTTTCATTCTGAAACCTACAAAGAACAGAAATCTGTAAAATGTGCATAGGAGTGTAGTGAATCCCTAGATTTGCAGATAAGTATTGGAAAATTCAATTAATTTCGTTTCGCTCAATTCGGCTTTTAAGAAAGAAAATAAAAGCTGCCATTATGAATTGCCAGCGTTTCATTCTACAGTCAGTCCGTCAAACTGGATAAAAAGTCCTTCCTAGTGCATTAGCATTAGCCTATTTTAAGTGTTCACGGTCCAAGTTTAAGTTGAATTTGAACATTTTCAGTTTTTCAATTGTGTTTATTTTATTTTTTGTTATTGATTGAGCGAAAAACATAAACGAACGCAATAAGAATAATGGTTATAGGCTTATACAGTTAATGATAACATTCATATTTAATGGCTCATTGTATATTAAGTTATGCTAGGTGTATGTGCGTCATATTTGTACGTCGGGCAAAATTCAAATTGCCTTCGATTGATGATAACATCATAAATTGGTTGACGGCGACGCGGGATAATTTAAAATTTACGCAAACGATGATCATAGTACATAAATTACTACGTACCCTTTATAATTTAACGTAATAAATCACAGTGAGCGTGTGGCATGATGAACAACGAAGGGTAAGTATGCAAAAAATTGAGAGAAGATATTGCACATGAAAATCTTAAGGAACGTTTAAAAGAAGCCACGCGCGTTTCTATGTATCGCGCGGCGGTAAATTATGAACCCCCGAAAAACTCGACTGCTTTTTGGTTACGACGCTTAACACTTTTGCGCACGGACGAGATACGATAACGAGTCAACGTTAGGGTATCCTGCTGACTAGTGTGCAGGCGAACGAGCGACTGAGCGCGCGTACCGGCTGAATTCACGGCAATCCGCACAGCGCGAACATACTCACTCACACACATTCATAAACAACGCCTGACTACTTTGCTCCGCCAACCTTCTAGCCTGCTAACCTACCCGCCTGCTGCCAGTAGCAGCAGCAGCCTGCCGTATTACGCGCGCATTGATCAAACTGCACCTGCACCGGTTCGGTTCGCCAGCAATTCGCAAACTCAGCAAACTACATACTCCTCTGTACTCCTCGCACCCACTCACAATACACGAAAAAGTTTTACCTTTACGCAAAATCTACAACATTAAGCTTATTGTCAAAAAGTTTGATCTACAT
Organism: Liometoxenus newtonarum; assembly: GCA_030264535.1. Taxonomy (NCBI): domain Eukaryota; kingdom Metazoa; phylum Arthropoda; class Insecta; order Coleoptera; family Staphylinidae; genus Liometoxenus; species Liometoxenus newtonarum. The sequence continues at coordinate 4,029 of JARJEB010022343.1, forward strand.
ATATTTGGATTGTAGCACTTTACGCATTATACTACGAATTTAAGCACAGAACAGAATTGCTTTGAGTAGATTTTAACCAACCGATGTGCACATCCTCTACCGCCGTTACCCTAACATCCAGCTATACTTTACATGTCGCTCTGCTCTGCTCTACTCTACAGCAGGATTCACCTTATTTCCGGCTAGCTTAACCTACATCTCTTATCTCTTGCTATCGCCCTACTATATTCACCCAAATTAAGGAACTATTCAACGGCTCTACCTTTAATTTACTTTGCTTTCGCTTTAGGCACCTCGTAGGTACCTAGATTTGAAACTCGCTGGGGCTGAGAGGATGTTAGGATGCTAGGTAGTCATCGTTTGACGATTTTTTTCTAACACCGTCAGGTTCATTTAATGGGTCACTTAAAATTTGTGGAAAACAACTTTTATTTGCATAGTTGCAACATTTCTGAATTTGTTTTCTTCACGGAATTGTAGTAAATAAACAAACACTTTGAAATTGTTACGCAGAAAATCGATAGATACACTTTTTTTTCCAAAAGAAAATAAAATCTGTATTTCAGTACGTCAAAGCTTTCGCAGTGAAATGTATTCACATAAATTGACGATAGGAACTACTTGAAAATCGTTCCTTCAATTGCAATGCACTCTTCAAGGCAAAAAGGCAAGCATTTTACAAAGGTGGATTGTTAGATAACTATTTAATGGATTAGGAAGATATTTTTATGCTAATGGAAAGTGCTAAACCCACATGTTTTTAAATTATTGTGCCACGAAATAACTTTGTTTCTATTTTACGATCACAAAATAGTTAAGTATTTCGATAATATATAATGGAAGTAAAAGGAATGAACGGGTTCCAACTCAGCCATCCAGCCATCAACAGCCATCCGGCCAACAATAGCCATCCGGCCATCAATAGCCGTCAATACCACATATAATCCACATGATCCACATATAATACACATTACCCTCCGAAGCTCAGTATTACCCTCGTAATGTGGATTATATGTGGATCATGTGGATTATATGTGCTATTGACGGCTGAGCTGGGTTGGAACCCGTTCATTCCTTCTACTAATGACCTTACACAACAGTGCAATAAAGTCAGCTGTAAAGTAGGTTGGCAACACAAAATTCCCTAAATCGGCTTCGTTCATAATTTCAATTTATCTACTTATAGTTTCAATAGCATCGTTTGTTGTTGCGAAAATGATTATTTATACTTAAAACATTTTAAGTTTGTTATTGTTTGTATTTTTTTAATTTTTAATAATTATACGAGTATGTTCCGTTTAATTACATAGTTATTTCATCGTTACCTACGTATTTTAGAAATTATTTACAAACAATTTGGACGTCATTTTGCCTTGCTCAAAAACACATAAAAACATATAACAAAACAAAAATATCTACTTCCATGAACTGCATAATTTCGAATGTATTATTTAAAATTCTTGAATTACCTATATTTTAACTAACATTTCATTTGTCTTTTATATTGAATAATGAACATAATCAGATTGACAGGAAGTGTTAGCATTTGCTATGGTATAGATTGAGGTAGTTTTGAATCGATTAAAAAATATATAGATATTAATAATAATTTAAATATTCAAACACTATCACAAGCTTACTTTATTTATATATTTTTCAAGGCCCTTCAATTTCTACTTTGTAAATTATTTAAATAATTTATGTGCTGATAATTCAATTTCCATAATTCCGCTTGCAACTATATTTATACAAATATAGGTACGTCAAAACATTGTTAAAGTTAAAGTTAATGCGTCACAATAAATTTGTTTGTTTATTTTCTTGTTATCACTTTCTTGATCTATATGAGATTTTGGAAAGTATCCTTTGAACACATTTTATATTTCGTTTTTCATTTGCAAATTTGTAAAAATGCTTTATCATTCCAGTAACTAGTACTTATAGTCTTTCTTAGTATACGAAAAATAAGACCAAGTCGATTAACATTTCTATACATTCTGCAATTCACTACATTAAAAATGCACGTCCACATTATCATTCTTCCAACATGACGTGCCCTGCTTCATGTCCCTTATCCTTATAGCCTTATCCCCAATTTCAACGTTTTTAGTACTTTTTTCTGTCGTTCGTTCTCGACGCTCAAATTTATTCTTTATATTCTTCACTTTATAGAGTTTTCTTCTTGAAAAGTCGTTTCATTTAAGTGAAGTTGACATCTTAAGTGACTATTCAATTAAAACTATATCATGGGTATGATACCTAAAAGTCGTTTTGTGATTTTAATCTGATGATGAGAGTAGAGGATACTTTCAAATCGATTTTGCCTCCATGCTTGAATTCTTATTGCTATTGGCTAGCCAAATTTTATCGAAACGGATGCAAAGACAAGGAGCAACTGCATTGCATCCCTCCGAAATTGCTTTAAACTTTCTCATCGGCATCGGCATCGGCATCGGCACAAGCACGTACTTATTCACGTTGAAAACTGAAGCATTAAGGCATTCGCTGGGGATACTAGGATTTGGATTCTTGGACAACTCGCAAAGTTTTCCTCTTCCTCGCGCTATAGTTGGAGTTTGAAAACTTGAACCACCAAACCGACCGAAACAGTTGTAAAATGGTCACGTAAAATTACAAATTTCCTTTAGCCTCCACCCGCCGCATATCACATTTATTATGATGAATTTAAATGATCCTTTGAAGGTTCGTTCCATCGTTTCATTATAATTTCAAATTTGTTCACGTTGTCCCCCGCAGGAAAAGTCAAACGAACAAATTCTCAACTTTTTAATTTAACTTGTTAATTAATGATTTTTGTTTTATTTTTGATCAAAATAACAAATTTTGTGTTGTTGCAGAAATTTTAGCAGAGACAGGGGGCAGTGAAGCTTCAAATCACTACGGAATGTGAAGGGGAAAACGGATACAAGTAAGGTCGCTTTCATTTATCACTTTGTTTTTGGTGAGCTATATTCTCTTGTCTCATGGATTAACCAAAGCAGTGAATCCAATACTTTAGCTGTGCCAATTCGGCTTCATTAAGCAAAAATGTAATTAACATTGACGTCGACGCATTGCTCAAAAGCTGTTTCACATTTCGTTTAGTTTTTAGAATTTCAAAAAGCCGCAGCCGCACATTTTTCCTTCAACCTCACTCCTTTGGTTTAACATTTTAAATTAATCAACATCCATATACAAAGTGCTTTTTACAAACGGTTAAATATTTATATTTGAATGATATTCTTGTTTTATTTTTTATTGTCTTCGATTCGACAACATATTTTTCTCCGTGTTTATTTAGTTGCACTTTTCTTCTTATGGTAGGCTAGACGTAATTGCCCGTGATGTTTGTTGAAAAGAACATTTGCGCACGTTTGAAAACTAACATAGCGCTTAGGCAGAAAGCTATCGGGAAGGAAAAAGGTCCAATTGCATTGGCCGAGAAAAACACAAAAGAATAACAAGATGTATTGGAGCAATTTAAACTTTCCACGGGCACAGGAAAATAAACGATTAAACGCGAATTGAAAATACCTCGATGAACCATCAGCGTTTACTATTTCGATACGGTTTTCAATTTTTCACTTAGTTGAATTCCTGGTAGAAAGAAATAATCGAAATGTTGTCGAAAAAATTGTTTTGCAAATATCAAAAAGCAGTACAAACATTGCAGAAAAGCAATAAAAAAAATATAACTTTATCCATTGCTCTTCGTGTCTGTTTCGCCACAGAATCAAAACGCAAGGCGTCGATCCTTTCCTTTGTAGTGAGTTTGAGATGATGCAAGGAGTAGGAAAGTTTTTGTAACTCCAGCTGGCAACCAAAGCACAGAACTCTTTCAATCTATCGCTTTTGCTTTATCTATACTTGAAACATACTTCTATCTATTCTATACAGATAAAGATATTGATATTTAGGTACAGCATTGGAAGATAAAATTATACGACTTTCGCTTTTATCTCTTCACTCCATGCCTGATGAGCAAATAAGAATAAAACCATTGAATACCAGAAAATCATTGTCCCTATAATAGATTTTGCACAAAAAGATATTATTTCCCACATCAAAAGTTTTTTTTGTTTCATTTTTTCTAACTTTAGACAATACGTAATTTTTAGAATTTGGAAAATTGAAAGTCTTTCAAGTCGGTATCCATATAGCATAATCGAACACCTGGAAATTTCTTCTTTAAGTAATTGTAAAGTAAATCATACATCAAGTGTTTTGAAGTATCCAGGCTTGCAAAGCCAACATCTATGGGCTTATTATAAACTAATTCAGCTTTGGACAGTGTAATCGCTGTTAAACTTCGGAAAATATTGAACAACTGTGGAAATTAGGTTTCGCGATCAACGGTCGAGCACCGCTCCGTTTACCAAGATCTTCCCAGTGGGTCGCCAGCATGACATCGAAATTTCATATTCGTGTTTTAAAGTCACCAAGAAGGAACCAATAGTCCGCATTTCTTTGCTGAAGCAATTTAAAACGATTTAAGTTAGAAACCATGATACAACAGAGAAAAAATGGTGAATTTGTAATTGTTTTGCTAATTAATTAATTCATTAAGATGCACGATTTGAAAAATTGAATAAGAAGGACTTGAAATAATTGTTCGCAATAATATTTTCGAACATTTAATATTTTATTTTTATATTTTTATACGCGGTTGTGCATGAAATGTGTGAAACCTCGTAAAGTGCGAAAAATGTTTACGTAAAAAAAAGCTCCTCGTGCACACACAATAAGTTCACCAGTCGTTTTATTACATTATGAATTACGTGTTGCTTTTGAATTGGTTTTTATTAAATTTAATATCAAAGGTTTCACCCCTGATTCATTCTTCTTTCGTGCGATTCGTTTAGGTCTTCTTTGCAAGGTTGTAAATCGCTTTGCAATATGTTTGAGCATAAGCACTCACGAATTTAAGAAACGGAAAAAATCTATTCCTTACCTAAGGCCTGGTGTCTATATAAATAGAAAATAAAATGTATAAACAACAGGACAAAATGAAAATTCACTTTTCCACAATTTTCGTTACTTTCTTCATTCTTTTATTTAAATACGGAAATCATTATTGGTTTCAAAAGGAAAGAAGCCTTCTTGGCTTCTTTCCGTTGCACTTATCCTTCCTGTATACAAAATTGATAGAGGCATACAAGTAGAGCGAAAAGGGGAAGCCGATGCGAAGCAAGCAAAGTTGCATTAACTGAAATCGATGACTAAAACGAAGTTACCTGAGTTTCGAATGACGGAACGAACGTCGAACACACTCGTATTCACTGAATAATAACTTTCTGGATGACATACCGTCATACACTCATACCGATACGAAAGATATATTAAACTAAAAAGTATAGTCTTACTTCAATCTTGAATATTTTGTTATGTCTTTCTTGTTCAGTCGCATTTTTGTTCGTTTCAAAATGTAAAAAGAAAAAATTTAGAAAAAAGGAAATCAATTCCAATTGTTCGGGACGTTCGGATGCAATTCGAGTCTTCTTAGTAAGGCTATTCAATGGCCATTTGATCAAATATAATTCTTCGTTTTTATTTTCTTTAGTCCTTGCGTGACCGTATATCCTTTGATCCTGATGGTCTAGTCAGGCGTAAAACGGATTCGAGTGATTCAACAATAGCCGTTCAATGAGTATGACGATGGGTTTGAAATGTGGAAGAGCATTGAGTGCAATGGACCTTTTTGATGAAGCACCTTCTAATTAAATTTTCGAATTCCCATCGAAATAGCTTGAAACCAAATTGTTAATATTGTCATGCATAAATTTCATTCAGTTTCAACAGGAAACATAAATTTTAAAGTGCATTTGCCGTTTGGATAATAGAAAATATAATATTCTATATTTTATAATATTACAAACATTTACCGAAGGTCTTTAATAATGAAAAGCTAAAATTATTGACTATTTAAAGTAAATTTTAAATTAACAAAATTTTACATAAAAAATTAATAGAAATTCATTTTGTTATTTTAATACGTGAATACATTGCAAATCAATCGAAATTTAATCACATGTTTTATTATTTTTTATGTTATTTTAAAGTGCCGTTGAAACACATTTCATTAAAATTCATTTCCTAGTGTTTCTATAAATAAATTTTGGTTTATTTATGGAATAACTTTTAATTGACTAGGAAGTGAAACTTTTCTATACTTAAATATAGGTTTAACAAAATTTCCCTACTACAGCAAATTATAAACTTCTAAACATAGGAAAAACTTACAAGTCATTTTTTGTTGCTTTACTTATTTATAAAAAAGTGAAAACTTTGAAATTGTAATTAATTATCAAATATTAACATAAATAAGCGATAAATAATCAAAACTAAAAATTTACATAAACAATTACAACTTACTGACTGAATATTCATAAATTTATCAATTTATTATTCTATCTATCATTATCTATATTATACTCAATTTTAAACTTTTCATGCTGTCAAAGTCAAAAGTGGACGTGCCGACGGTGAAGGTGAACAGTCACTAAGAACAATTAAATGAAAAAGTGAAGAGTTTCAAGAACTCGACAGCGGATGGGCCTTGTTTGCTGTTTCGCATCTTAAAATTACCATTAATAAGTACCGACTATATCTACAGGAAACGTACGACTGTATAAGTTAACGGTGGGTGCAAGCCCATGCCTAAATCCGCCTCTGGTTAATTGACTATTTCGAGTTATCGAAAATGTTGGAACTGAATTATTGATTGATCAAGTTGGGAACACAGCAACGAAGTACTAAAATGAGAATCTTGACTTACGCTTTCCAAGGATTTCATACTTTATAAATTGTTTCTAAATATTTACTTTTCAGGTTCTTTCTTATTTGTCTTCCATCGTCCTGCGAAGCGGATGCGAAATAAAAGCTTAAAGAAAAACAAAAGCGCATCAAAATCACAATCAATTCAATTCAATTCCAAATTGTTCTTGCACTGAAAAAATACGGCCAAGTATTAGATACAAATTTAATATAAAAACTTTCAAATTTTCATTTAAGTAGACGAAATTTTGATGGATTATTTAACATTTTTGCTAAGCGTTTATTTTTAAATTTCTATATTTTTACTTTGCCGACTTACAGGCGGAAAAGTTCCAGAATATTATAGAAATAAGCTTCCTGCTTCAAATTTTTATATTTTGAATGATACATATGCCATCAGAGATTTATATTATACAGATAGATAGTCGAACGAGGTTAATAAATTTGAGACACGCACGAGCAAACAAGTAACAAGCAGAAAAAAACATTACGTCACAATTAATAGCTTGACACGAAATGTTTATTTCTTACGAATACATACGTAAACCATAACGGATGAATGATACGTATCGTTGATGTCGCATTTATGCGGAACACCACGTCGTTCCCAGTCCCAAGTTCCAACGACAACAACCAAGCCAAGGGAAAGATTCACAGGGTTTCTTCTACTCCCTCCATATTATATTATATTATATTATATTCGTATGTCCATTAATAATTGAACATGCTTCTGCAGCTACGGTGTGTCATGTTCCTGTTTCTATGCTTGCAAACTTCAATGCCCTCCTTTTAGTCTACAAGTATTGCAATTCACTAAAAGTGCTTCTCCACGTTGCGATTTTGCGATATTGCGAGAGGATATTACAACATATGGCCTCGGCCATTTACATAAGCGTTTGCGGCTCTTCAGACTTTAACTCGGATATAAAAAAGCTTTCAAACGCGTTGCAACGTCGCCTTTGTTATCATGTTTTCTTCACAACTTGGTTCTTCTCACTGAAAGTCTGCCGACCCCTCATCTAGGGATATTTTATCGCAGTAAATTGGTGAAATGTCATTTTAGCCTGTAGTTCCCCAAAGTAATCGTTCATTATAAACACAGAGGCTTCGATTTCCAACCCCCAGCCAATAACACCTCAATATCGCAAAATCGCTTTATGGAAACTAAGCTTTAGGTTTACGGAGTAGTATGATGCTCAGTGCTGCAAGTTTTTCCCTCTCTATTTCTACTCTTTTTCTCATTTCTTTACCTATTTCATTTCAAATCCAAAACAAGCAAATGAAACAGGCAACTGCACGAATCTTTATATTTTGTATATAATACTGTGCGTTTCGAGAAATCAATGAGAAGTTAAATCTCTAGCACTTCATAAACATTTTGTTTTTTTGTAGTTTTAGGAACGCTTTCCGTAGGTATCACATTCAAAAAAATATGAAGAAATCTTTTGAAGAAAAAACATCCACCAGTCGCTTAGAGCATCGGAATATCGGTGACGTCGATGACGACAACGAATATGTTTTTTTGAAAGTAACATTTGTAAGTAAGTACATTTTACGAGATCGTTTCTTTTCTAAAATATGTTTCTTTCTGTTGGTTGGTTGCGTTTTGTGTCGTAAAAACCTCAGACATATGAGCTAAAAAAGACAGGTGCTGTTTTTCCACGACGATATCAAACGCAAACGAATTTAAATTTTCATCTTCGTCGCCAAATTACGTACGTACGCAAAATTTTCAGCGCACATATCTAAAATTATCCAAGACTTCTATATTTTAATGCTCCATTTAATTTTAGAATCAACTTTATTTCGTCAACTTTATGAACGCAAAATTTCATCGAGAATTATAGAAAATTTAGAATTAATCCATTAATCCCCTTGAACTTATTCGGTTGGATAATTTGTTAGTTGCGGAATACATTTGTAAACCATCCTTCAGAACTATAAAAAATAAATGAGCGCACGATTCTGGACCCAAATCGTTTTATTTACTTTTGTATCTACTTTATAACTTGGTCGGCTATATACTTTACTAACAACTAGGAACTAAGGTTGAAGTTGAAGTAAAAGGAGCATTTTAAAAACAACTTTTGGTAGAACGCCTTCTTTGCCCGCTCCACCACGTACTTACAGGCGTACCAACAGAATTCGTATTCGTAGTTTATTTAAGCTTAAACTGTACATCATTTTTCAAAGTAACGAAAAGAAAGAAGTTGTATGTACCATCCATTGGGATTATCCCAATGTCGTCATTCGTTCTGTAGTCTTGTCTCGTCTTCCTTCACACAAAACTTGTGGATATTCCGCAAACACTTCTTGATCTTTCTCGATCTCACGAACCATGCAGATGTAGTTGTAAACCAACCACAAATAGTACCTACCTAAATAAACAATTTATAAAGTGACAAAAGCTTTTCCGGGAGAGATGTGCTGCAAATTAATGTCGACTGAACGCTAAATTATCGACCAATAAATGAAAATTTAATAAATTTGTTAGATGAAAATTATTCGAACTAACAAGAATGATTAAAACTGTTTTTTTTTCAGTATTAAATGTTTTTCTGCAATAATTAGTTCCCCAACAAGATTTTTCCTTATAAATAACTTTTTGGTCCTGGGTAAAAGTTGTCTGTGTGCATGAAGCCATAACTATGGCTAACAAGGATTGTAAGGATGATTTTTGGTATCTCCCACACTGGCCTATTTGAGTACTTACGTTACTTAGCAATGGTTTCCGGGAACAAGGTTGAAAGCCGAAAATATAAAGTTACTACGATTTGCCGCAAAATCCGTTCGACCACCTTCTGCAGTGTGGTTTTCGGGCTTACAAGTAAATTCCATCAGGACTCTTATACTAAGAGAAATCGAACCTTTACAAGTATACACTCGCCCATATAATATAAATTTATCTTTATTGGAAAGTTCATACAGTCATTCTGAAACTGAAAGCAATTTAATTAAGGGTCGCAGTTATTTTAGTTACAGCACTTAATCTCACTGAACGAGAGCGTGTTATTGGATGCAACAAAAAAAGTACTAAGTAAAATGTATGGTAGTATACTAGACATTTTCAAATTATAGAAAAAGTGGGAAAAATTTTAAAATTGTATTATAAAATTATAAGCGACAATACTAATGTTACGGGGTATCATTTTATTATCAAATGAAATTACCGACAGCAATTTACTTATTTAACCGAAAAAAAAGTGAGGTTAACAAGAGTTACAATAGTAGAAATTTAGAGAGTAAAACTATATTTGGGATGATGCATTAAACGTTTTTTGGTCCTTCCCTTGAGAGTTGCAGAGATTGTGTGTCAACTGAAACTTATACCGAAGCACTGAAGCAGTGAAAATTAATTTTCATAATAATTTAAGAAAATGAAACCATTGAAAACAAAAACACAAAAAAGAAGTGAAAAGTGAACAAATACCAGTTGGGTGTTTATTCCAGTAAAAGAAATGTGCACCCACGCAGAGTATTATGCTGGAAGAAAGATGAATAAAATTATATATTTTACAACACAATAAATGTATTTACCCTGTTACGAAAACGAGTGAAGTTATACTGAAGATGAAATAAAAAAATTACGCAACGAGCACAAATAACGAGCTTGTAAAGTTCTCAACTCCTATTAACATATCGTACATCATCCTTGGTTTTCCCAATGAAAGAATGAGCGTGTCGCGTGAGCTTTTAACGCCGGAACGGGAATTCGCGCTTCCAAGAAGAAATATTTTTGTTATACGCCGTTTCAGCTCGATAAGTCTTTTTTCATTATTCCATTTATCATCATCTTTCACTTCAAAC
>JARJEB010022350.1:0-10510 GCA_030264535.1 Liometoxenus newtonarum
ATTTTCAAAGCTTATTTTGTATTAGCTATTACAACTTAGGTAACTTATAAATTTTTTCAAACATGTAGAAAATTATCTGCAACCTGTATAACAGGTGCGTATAATCTGTTTCACCAACATACAGAGTTAAGCCACGCCCTGAAAAAGCGCGCAATATTTGAATTAAATATTTCTATTGGTCAGCCCGTTTTACACAACAGATTAGGAAACCTCAATGTATTTTGACATAAGTAGATATGGCGAGCGAGTTATCTTTTCTTGTGAAAATTAAAAATATTAATTGCGAATGAAATTGCAGCTATGAGAGTAAGCGTTCCTAAATAGTTCTTCACGATTATAAGTAGATATGTCATAAGTTCAATTATGGATCTCAATCCTGCTATTTCTCCACCAAAAAAACGAAAAACCAGTCATTTTTCGGCTGAAGAAAAACAGCGTGTTCTGGATATTTTCAAAGCTTATTTTGTATTAGCCAATCAAGTTTTCCCTTTTCTTGTTTATAAGAATAACAAATTTGAATTTGGCGCTGTTATTAATTTTTATAGTGTAAAACTGGCCGATGCGCTTTTCATTCTGCTCATGCATAATTTTGTGAGGTGTGGCTTAACTCTGTGTGTTGGTGAAACAGATTATAGATCGAGCAAGAAAGAGCTAGCCTGAAATGTTGCGTTATGGATATAACGCAACAGTTTGATATGATAGTGTTGTTAGAGAAGCTCTTATGCAACTGCGATAGCACAAACTCTGTTGCATACAATGACGACGATATTGCGGTAAATGGAATTTATTGCTTTTGAGTTTTCGAGGAATTCATGTATGGCAGGAATTCACTGCTTGTATTTAACATTCTCCAAGTACAGAATGGTAGTGGTTTTTAACAAGTTTTATGTAGGCGTAGATACCTCCTGATGGTCCTAGCCCGCATCGTCGGTGAAAAGTGTAAACCATTATCTATGAATTTTCATCTATTGAATTCTAGTAGATGGGTTTACGTCGGTAGGTGTAGGTATAAGTTATTGGATGTACTCATGTCGGTTGGTGTTTGCAAGCTGAATAGGTGAAAATCACATTAAATTTAATAGTCCATAGTCCTCCAAAGGACTAGACGGTATTAAAGCAGTCAGAGATATATGTATTGTTAGGACGAATGGATGGAATTAAATGTTGAATAAATTTTAAAATTTAAATCCCCAAAAAAAAAAAAACAAAAAGGCTTTTTGCCTCAATTTTTATCTATTTACGAATCTGACAATGTTGAAGGGATATTGAATAATTTCCTTCATTTAATGGACGTGTCAAAAAGTTTTTGTTCTAACACGAAAATATTACACGTTTTCAGAAAGAATCATTTGTTCTTATTTTCATGAGCAGCAGTTATCATTTATTTCTCCTACGTTCTTCTTCCTACTTTCCGACTTCTGCAGCTATACATAGACAAAGTTTTTCTTCGATTTTCTCGACTCGAAGTTTGGAAAGCTTTCTGTTACATTTACATATAAATTAAGTTAAATTTATTGCATTTATCATTTGTCCCATACAGCTATATTTATTCTATTGACATTGCTTTTCTTTCATCCCGCTTAAAACAAAAAGCAAAATTCCTACAAACATTTTTGCTTAATAATTTGTTATCCCAAAATTTATTTGTTTTAATTTAGATTAAGCGATAAGTTATCATATTCTGTAAACAAGAATTTGTAGTCAATTCCGTTTCGCTTTTTCATTTGAAAGCCCAATATGTTTTTGCTTTAGGTATGTTTATAATTCTCTGAAAACGCAAAATGAAAAACAGAACAGTAAATGCGAAAACAAAAGATATAAAATAAGAATGAAGAGTTAACAATTATAACCAGCAACCAGCATTCTGGAAGCGTTCCAGGACATTAGCCACCTGCAACTCTAAACTGCCCCAATGAACATTGTTCATAATGCAGATGCACGTAATCCGTAAACCGAACCGGTAAACCAGTAAACGAGCAAATGAGAAAAACGATATTCTTTATAGTTTTATACAATTATAAGAATACTCGAGTATCCTTGATGCGGGCTAGGACCATCAAGATATCTATATACCTTAATGTGGATAAAAGTTGTTAAAAACCACTCTAGCTACTCATGCAGTACACTGCATTCTCCATTCTCGTTATTTATGCAAATGATTGTCCTGACCCAGTGACCCTAACACTAAAAAAGGAAGTACTAGTTAACAAATAACAAAAACTCATTTTAAGCATACGAAGCAATGAATTGACATGTTTTGCTATTGCTTTTGAAAATTATACAATAATCTTTCTAGTAAAAACTTAAAACCGCATGTACAGTGACAAAGAATTTCCAGTTTTATTATTGCTTTTTGCACACCCACTATGTTATGAATATTTTATGCAACAGAATTTATGGTAGTATATTCATAACGTAACACTTGAGTCCATCTCCTTCTTTCTCGTTCTATGTTTTATGATTTTACTGACTATTGTTATTTGGGTTGCATACTTTTTGAGAATGTTTGACGTACCTTACGTTTGACATTTTGACTCGACGTTCAACTTGTTCACTAGCAACAGTAGTGATTTCGTGATTAAAATTGGTCTCGAAAATATGATTGTCGGTGTGGAAAAAATATGGTTCGCAACTCTTTGCGTTAAGATTGTTAGTTTTATTACTTTAAGGTTAAAACTTAAATGGTTTACGTTCTTAGAAATTAAGACCAATCGATTTCATTTATAATTGCGTCTTTACTTACATTCGGTTGAATTCATTTAAATTCGAATGTAATGAAATAAGAATTCTAATTTCAGTCTTAGGTAATCGAATTTCCTGTTCAAAATTATTTGAATTTCCTTTCCAAATTGATATTGGTGCCAGAGACAATTGCATTACATGCAGTTTAACAAAAACATAAGTTATAGTTTTTACCATTAAATTTACGCTTTTCTTCGAGTTTTCTTATTGCTATCATTTTATACCGAATGTTTGTGAATTATTAGAAAATAGGAAAACGTCTTAAATCATTGTTTGTTTTTTTTTCTCCAGGTGATGAAGGGTCACATCTACCACAAGAACTTATATTTCAACAATATGTTACGTTGACGGCAGGAATGTCTAAACCGACGGCCGCATCGGCACCACGTGGAGGCTGGCGTGTACCAAGCGATCGGTTGCCATTGTTGGCGGCGGTTTTCTGCGGTGCGGCATTCGTCGTCTGCTTAATATTTGCTTTCATCATTTACCGTTGCTGCATTATGCCCAGAAAGGAGAAGCACTTTTGTAAGTTCAAATGTAGCAAGACAACAAGTACTTAGTCCTTTTGAAACCCACAAGAAACCTCCTCCTTATTTCTGGCTGTTCTGTTGGTGTTGCTTTTGTTGCAAGTACTTAACACTTTTAGAAAATTTCTGCAGAACAGAAAATAGTAAACTTTCTATAAGTACGAGTACTTACCGCAAAATGTTTCAAAGTTTTCGAGTTTCCTAAAGTCCTTTGCATTCAAAGTTCTTAATGCAAAACGAGATTTAATTAAAATTTAAAATACCATTCAATTAACAGAAACAGTTTCTCGAAAACACTTCAAAAGTTAATTCTATTATCGTTGGAACTGGAAGGAAATTTGTTGATTACAATTTCAAATTTATTCAATCAAAACAGCTTTTCGAAGTATCTTTGAGGCAATTTACGACCTGAAACTTAGTAACATTCGTGTTGCTAATTAAAAATTAAGCGAAATAGGTTTAGGTCCATCAAATTCTTCGGTAATAAGGAAATGAAGCAATTTCCTTTACCAACACTAACGTGTTTTTTGCTAATAATTTCTTTTTTTCATAGGTAGTAGAGTAAAAGATGATCCTCACAGCACCCAACTGCCGGCCTCATACCCGAGTCAATCAGCCGTTTACGCTCAAACGAAACAAGGCCTAAATTGGGGCTACACGAATCGCATCGTCACCCCATCGAATAGCTCCCAATGGTATCCGAGCTCAACGAATTTGCAATGCACACACTGTCCGGGAATCTGTCCGGTTCCACGAAGCAGTAGCGTACCGGGTCCTTCAAATATGGGACAACAAACTCATTCGGCGAGTTCGTTTGCCAACGCCAGAGCCGGAAGTATTAATGGAACAAATACAACGAGAAAACAACGTCCATTGAGTCAACCCATTGGATATGTTGTTACAAATGGCGCGAGGCAGATACCCATGCCTGAAATTTCCGAGTTTTCACCGCAGGGACAATACGCATCAAGTAGCAGTAAGTATTTTAAGAAAAATTAAAAAAAAATAATCAAAATTCAAGTGTACCACTTGCTTTTCTTTTTTCGTTGTAAAAGAAAAATGGTTTTTATGTATAGTTTTGAATAGTTTTAGATGAAGTTGGTAGTAAAGAAGAAGACTCACCAACGAACGCTTTGAAAACTCGAAGTCTTCCTGCATGGGTACGTTCAAAACCTCGTCCCTTGTCAACTGAAGATGATTTGAACGATTTATATGCTAAAGTAAGTGTTACTTATCAAAACTTTCCAAATATTATTAACACTTATTTTCTAGGTAAATTTTAGTAAGAAGCGAAAAAATCGAATGCGCAACGATGAAGCAGCAATCATTGCACTGAGCAAATCCCAATATTTGCACAAAGACACCGACACCTTAGTCGATAACGAAGCTGTTATAGTTTACGATGAACGAACAGCCTTATAAATTTATAATAAACGAATGCATAATTAGCAATCAGTATTGAAACAGCAATTTTGATAATACTAGTTTACCTAACAAGTGTGGAAAGTTTTCAATTTCTCACTTATCGTCGAGTGCTGCAGCTGCACATCGGGCGAGTGTTAAAGTGAATGTTTTCCAATCGCGTTAGGTACACTACTTTTCCTTCGGCCACATTTTTCCATCGGAACATTAAAGAAATGTTTATAAAACGGTTTTGACACAAACAAACTGCCATGACAGTGACGCAGTGTGTCATTTTTCAGCACAGTTTCTTGTTTTGTTAGCATAGTTCTGACTTTACAGCATTATTTTTTCGATAGTGGCTAGAATTTGAGTCGGCTGTACCATTTCAAAATGGCCGTTGGAACTTTTTAAATTTTGACTTTGTCTAAAGGTCTATAGAAAATAAGGCAGAAACTTACATGAATCATATCTTTGTAATGAATAATGAAAACGAATTGAAATGAAAGACTTACAGAATGACAAATAACAAATCATTTGTATTTGCCTATATCTTCTTATCTCGTCTTAATTATCAGTAGTATTGATATTACTTATAATATACACAAACAAGGAAATTAATAATAGTCAAATTACTTACTTATCACATGCATTTTGTATATTTATAGTCAAGTAATAAGTGTACATTGTGACCCTGAGTAGTTTAATGATTCCAAAGTACCAATTAATTAATAATAATGTAGGATTATTCATACAAGCTTCAAACTAAGCTATTTATCGAATTTAGATGCAATTGTTAGAGTATTTTTTGATAATTTGTTGTTGTCTACCAAAAAGAAAAGTAAATTGTATTAGAATTTTATATAATATATGTAAAGGATCAGTAAAGTGGAGGAAATAAAATATATCAGAATCGAGGGGTGTCCCCAATGAATGTTTGCAACCACAGTCAATGATGTTTGATAATTGAGTGGGTACGACCGGTTGCGATCAACAATCGAATAATATTTTTTAATGTTCAATTTTTGAATTACTTAGGAAACCGTGAGCTGTTTTCAATCAAGAAACGCATTTAGGAAGGCTTAATCTCACAGTGGCAATTTCACTCATAATTAATATTTTTAAATTCACAAGAAAAGTTAACTCTCTCATCGGTGAACGAACCCGAAACTCTAGCGTATCTAGCGCAGTGTTCAAATAATAATCAATAACGTTATTAGGTAATCCGATTTTCTAATGTTTTCGAATCACCAGATGTCTTTTTGTTTATTGTTAAGATTTACAATTTAAACTTTGTGTGTTTTTGTAGTGGTTCCGTTTACCTGAAGAAGATCTTTACTGATGGAAACCGGTGGTAGCTTCTCAATTACCATTAAACATTTTTGACTGGAGTTGCAAGCATACATTGAAATATTAGAATTTTATGTCTAGGTATATACTCTGCGTGGATGTTCATAGATTAGTTGAAACCAATTTCTGTGATAATTATTTAACAAAATTTACGTAAAAATTATAAGTAAGCAAAAAAAAGTTAAAAACACTTTACATGTTTCAATGAAGAAAAGAAAACCTTAAAAACCCTTTACAAAACTATAAATTTTAATTCATTTGCATTCATAAATCATACACCTAGATGAATTTGAATAATTAATTTTAACCACAGATAAAACGAAAATTTTGAAATAACAATAAATGAAATTGGAAATTTGATCTTTTAACGAATTAAACGCTAAATCAACTTAAAGTGCAATTAATCAATACATAGATTGATTAGAAACAAGAAAAGCATAAAAATCAAGTTAATTGAATTGCTAATTAAATGATTAGCGAGCGAATCGTCACAATTGAAATTATAAAAGATTAAATTAAGAAAGACTGCCGAATTATCTACACAATAATTATAAATTAAGCTTCGTTTGCATCATGGATTTACTTATCCAAAGGGTCGTTTCAGATTTGTATGCAACTTACATTTTGAAATTGCATACATTTTAAAGAAATGCTTTTAAAAATTTACGTATGTTTGCCAGTAAGAAAATAAGGCAATGTAGTATAAAGATGTAAGAAAGTATCATCAACTTTCATTGGTTTCTTTAAATTTTATTGTAAAATTTATATGTGACTATTATCTCCCATAAAGCTTCTTCCATAACATTTTCATTTTCTATAAGAAAATATCATTGTAATAAAGATAATAAAGAAAATTTAAAACATTAAACATGTAACAAGAACTCGAACACACACACACACACATATTCATTGCAATGGAACTACAAATAAAACCATTTCAATGAAAATTTATGTAAAACAAATATAATATAATAATTACAAAAGTATTGATTTGTTTTCCATTTTGATATCATATACATAAGTAGTTTTTGTTTTTCATAATTTCAGAAAACCATGATTTCAGAATTTCTGCTAATGAATATATCGTATCATGTCATTAACATTACCATAATTTCATATTTCTATTAATGTGTTATGTTTTGTTATGTGACTGATGTTGAATTATCTTTATTTCGCTTTGTATAGTTGTTTGTAGTTGAAAATATGGTGTTAAATTTGCAGTTGTTTTAATTCCTTTATCAAGTCAGCTTCGCCTTTAATTTTGGCAATTTGATTAATCTCCAAAGCCTTACCTTCAGCTTGATCTAGTTTTAATTTCTCAATTGCATCCAATTTCTAGAACAAAAATAAAAATTCCATGTTTCAATATCGAATATATGTTTAAGCACATTTAAGTAAAAATGGATAAACAAATTGTGATAGCATTTTGAAAAGTCGAAATTGAGTCATTATAAAGAAATAGTGACGAAAACTTGACCAAGGGCGTACGCATGGGGGGTATTAGGGTGTTCGAACACCCCTCAAAATGTCCGCGCAATAAGAATATTATGTTAAATTTCCAAGGTTGGAATTGAAAAAAAAAAACAATTAAAACCAAAACATCTCCACCCTTGTTTAAAAATTGAACACCCCTCAGGAAAAATTCCTGCGTACGCCCGTGGTTTTTATAAAAAAAAATTCAGCACCCCCTAACTACGCTACTGACTTAACCTCATTCGTTATCACTGAACTTAAGAAAACATGTATTACCTTTTTCAGATTCTTGATCTTCTTATCCTTTTCAACATCCCCGGTTAAAACAACTTGAACATTGCTAGGTAAAGCTTTCGGTTTAAGTTCATCCTTCACATCATTACCTTCCTCCTCCTTACGTGCCTTTTTGGCCTCTCGCTTCTTTCGCTGCTTCAAAGCATTCTTCGATACAACGGAATCTTTCGACTTGATCGCTGGTTCGTCATCATCATGCAAATTGAAAGTAACTCCTGGACGGTTACGAGCAGATGGAGGTCGGTAAGCCTGCGCGGAGGCTTGGACCCGTTTCGTTGCAATTCCTTCGATTTTATCCGCGCTAATCACAGGTTCTTTGAACGTATTCTTATCAAACCGCTTCCATGTGACTTCATACAGTTCCTCCATTTCCTTTTCATGAACTAGAGCGCCTGTATAGTGCCAAATCTTATAGCCATTGCTAATTCGCAGTCGAGGCGATGTCGTAGCTGTTAAGAAATGAACACCATCCGGACACCATTCCAACAATGTCGTATCGGATGCATCACATGTCCCAATTGGTTTACGCTTCACAATATCCCAAGTCTCAACATTTCCACGCAGGTTACCGAAGCCACCAAGCAGTAAAATGTTGCCATGCGGATTGTAATGAATCGCGTTACGTGGCCCAGTGCCAAGTTCGAAGATAACTTCGCATTTTAAATTAAAAAGGCTCGCCTTCGCAGGCATGAAGCCATACACAATGCAGAATTCTTGTCCTTTGGGACTCCACGATAGTGCATATATCGGGCCGTCCTTACTTAACATCACCACATTTGTTTGGCCGTTCAATGCCATGAAGTGAAGGCTTTGTTTGCCGTAATAAGACATTCCGGTCTTGTCTTGTTCGGTTGACGTCAGTAGGAGGCAATGAGTGTCCTTGCTATTCCAATGGTAAGCGACGTTGTCTGCTTGAAAGAAACTTTTGCAAGCAATTGCTTGTTGAGCTTCAAAGTTCGGATACATGAAGAGACGGGCGAAAGCCGGTTGGCCGACGCCTCCAGGCATGTGACACAATAGGTGATAAGCGTTTGCCGTTGAGGATAAGCTGTACGAAGCTACTTTAAAACAGTTTATGCGGTGAACGATCTTTTCAAAGTTACAATCTTCATAAAATATTACGTCATTGTTTTGAAGTTTTGAGAAGATCTTCTCGTCTTCGCTCCATCTTGGTTCCCTAAGAGAGGTGTCAACTTTTCATAAAGAAGTTTTCATCAAATAAGCCAACATTTACGGGACTATTTGCAATCATAAAAAAAATACGAGAAAGATTTCGACTGGTTGTCAATTTCAAAACGTACATAAAACGCGCCGGAATCAAAAAAAAAAGTCGAAAAAGTGTTCAATCAACTTACCAATTAGACTGTGGTTTATGCATAAATCCTTTAACCAACTCTCCATCCTCGGCCCTGTACAAATGCAAATTTGAACCAATTTGTTTGTCCTTAGTCACTTCATAAGGTTCCCAAGTCATCAAATAAGTGCTTTTCGGCGAAAACACCAAGAAATACGCCTTTGTGCCCTCAATCGTAGCAACGTCAGTCCATGTATCCGTTCGTACCAACTTCACTGTCTGCCCAAATGCATACGCTAAGAATTGTCCACTAGGACTGAAGCAAACCGCTCGACATGACTTCGTATCAATTGGCACAAACTGCTCGATGGTACCATACTTTGGGGGACCTAAAGCTAAATGTACCCCACACGATCCACGAACTAAAATAGTAGAAAACATTAATCATAATCATAATTTAAGTTGCAGAGTCACTTTACCAGCAAACGGAATGGACGTTGCCATAGTTGAGGTTAGGTAGTTCGGATGGCACTTGTCAAAAAATCATAACTGCGGATTAGATTAGACCGGTTGAATTCAAATTCCCTGTCGATTAGATGTGTTATAAATATTATAATACTATTATATATTATTATTATACGATCATAATACTTGCCTAAATACCACGCGTCGTGCAGCTGCACGATGACAGGATGGATGACAATGACAATTTGGATGACAAGCAGTAATGCGTGGACGGTGGACCATGAAAGTGCTTCCCGACCAATGCGTAAAAAAGCCTCGTCGAATGGCAAAACACTAGCGTCTACGAAGTACATGAACCAACAAAAGCGTTCCACAATATGATCATTAAGTTGCCTATCTATGCAGTAAACTTTATTAAGAGCCCTCACTACGAATGTTGGGTTGCCTAGTAATAAGGGGAATTCTAGTCATTGAGTTCAACCTGTTTATTAAAAAAGTATTACGAATTAAGGCACGATATAAGTTAAGATTTATCAAAGATATTTGATCAAATGCGTAACATTGTCGAAAGGAAAGATGATAAAGTTTACAATCGTGTTCGTTTCATCCTGCAAGATGTAATCCATTTGCGTGCGCGTGGTTGGGTGCCCCGTTCAGAACCTCTTCACGCGGTTACAGGACTGCCCGGCTCAAGTTCATTGGGAAATGGTTCAAATATTAAAAAGTGAAGCGGTCAACTAACTAAAATTAGCCACTACTGCACACCAATAAGAAAAGAAGGTACGTCGGCGGGGAGTGAATTCTGTCCATCACTGGAAGACTAGCTTCCGAATGTCAGCGAGTACCTAATATTAGAATGGGAGTAGAAACAAAGCCATGGGAGCTTTTTGTATGTAATGAATGAAATGAAGTGATATGATTTTGAAAATAAATTTTAGGATTACAGATTTTTCATGTATTTAAA
>JARJEB010022353.1:0-10141 GCA_030264535.1 Liometoxenus newtonarum
AGTGTATAGAGCGCTAGTGTAGAGCTCTATAGGGTGTATACACTTCTCTACGCGTCTCTACACGAGAATTTTCTCTAACTCTACCCAAAAAACTCTATAGTGGACACGAAGCTTAATAAGAGTCAGCGGTTATTCTAACTCGGCTATCCGTTACGCTATTTATCGACTATTGTGCAACAAATAACCTTGTCATAGGGGGCAGCTTGTTTAATCACAAAGTTATACACAAAGTTACATGGACATCGCCGGATAAGAAAACTCATAACCAAATTGACCACATCGTAATAAACAAGAAATGGAAAAGCTTACTAATAGATGTAAAGTCAATGAGGGGTGCGGATGGTAATACAGACGATGCGTTAGTAAGAGCTAAAATATGCATAAAATTAGCCAAACAAGAAAAAAACAAAATATGTTAAAGAAAGATATAATGTACAATGTCTAGGAAGCATGGAAAATAAAGCAAGGTTCGAAAATAAAATAAAAGATAAACTAACACAAAGTCAGGCGGAGGAGAAAGATTTAAATTTAAATCAAATGTGGTAAAAATACAAAACAATTATCAAGGAAACGACTAAAGAAGTAGTGGGGATCAAAACCAGACAACACAAAGATTGGTTGACACAAGAAACGTGGGCAAAGATAGGACATAGAAAACAAATTAAACAGAAAATATTAAATTGTAGAAACACAGAAAAGATAGAACAACTAGAAAAGACATACAAACTAAAAAACAAAGATGTTAAGCGCAGTGCAAGAGAGGATAGGCGAAAACAAATGGACTCCTTATACACGCTGAAGAAGCAGCAGGAAAACACGACAGCAGAACTCTATTCAATATAACCAAAACTTTGACTGGAAAAAAGAAAACACACAATAAAATATATTAGAGACAAAGAAGGGAGCAAAATAATGACGAAGGAGGAAGAAATAAGACGTTGGACCGAATTCTTTGAGGATATATACCGAGAAACTGAGATAGAAAAAAAACAGAACACGAACAAACAACTCCGTGTAGAGAAATTAGAATAAATGAAGGAGGAATAACTAGAGAAATTGCAGAAGCCATTAGCAAGTTGAAGAGCAACAAAGCAACATGTAGGGACGGAATACCAGCGGAAGCGATAAAAGCTGGAGGGGAAACAATGGTAACCATGTATTACCTGCTAAATAAAATTGGGGGGGGGGACCTAATGAGTGGAACAAGGGAACTATTATTATCCTACCAACGAAAGGAGATAAAACACGATGGGAGAACTGGAGAGGCATCACTCTTTTAAGTACAGCGAGCAAACTGCTCACGAGGATACTGCTCGAACGACTACGAGATGGAGTTCTAGAAAGACGCAGGAAAAATCAAACAGGCTTCCGACCACGCCAATCTTGCATAGACAATATATGCACACTACTCATTATCCTAGAAAATACCCTCGAATGGCAAAAAAACAGTAAATATAGATTTTAGACTTCGAAAAGGCGTTCGACAAAGTGAATAGGGAAAGGATGTGGAAGATACTGACTATATGGAATACCGACTAATAAAAGCACTGCATGAAAACTACACAGCGAACATGGAGATAAATGGCGAAACCTCAAGAGAAATTCAAATACAGACCAGAGTGAGACAGGGTTGCATCCTCTCCCCAATGCTGTTCCTGATAATTACCGATTATATAATGAATAGAGATGTGTGCCTAATAGAGGAAAACCTAAAAAACCTACAAAAGAAAACTATTAAGCTAAGTAAGATAGAAGAAAACGTAGGACTTAACATAAATGTAAATAAGTGTAAAATACTATCCATCAACGAGACACAAGAGTTAATATCAACATTAACTGGAAACACGTCGAAAAAGTGAGCCAGTTCTGTTACTTAGGCAGCATATTAAAAGAAACAGGAGGAAGTGATAAAGACATAGAAAGTAGGATAAAGAAAGCCCAAACATCCTTCAACATGCTTTGGAAAATCTGGAAATCTAGTAAAATCTCTAGAAAAACAAAGAAACGGATTTTTTAATAGCAGCATAAAAAGCGTGTTATTTATTATATGCATCACAATCTTGGACGACAACAGCAACAACATTAAAAAAGCTACAAACTTTGAACCAAATGGTGCCCTATGCTCCACAATCAGCTAACAGGAAAAAAAGCGCTGACTGAATAAAATGTCGCAACCATATTCATTCAAGTCTCGTCCTATGATGCCATTTCGGCTGATACAACGTGAAATATCCATAGAAAAATGCGGTGCCCAGTTTTGACACTTAATTCACAGGTGCCGTCGGTGCGTGTCTCTCCGTCCGTGATGTCATTTATGTCTTCTATATTTTTAATTTATTATACTTATTTCAGCTCCAGCGTCCACTATGAATATTCCATAAATGTTCTTTAAATTGCTATCAAATTCAGCTATAATGAGTTCTTCTTCCTTGCTACTGTCAATTCTAGTATTTTCTTTCTTGTTTCCTTTTCTGGTAAGATTTCCTTTTTCCTTCCATTTTCTTTAGTTATACTTTCCATACTATTCCTTTTAAACGTTTCGGCAGCCTTTTTCATCTCAGTTATGTTGTTTTTATAAGTTTTCCTTTTTCAAATATTCTCATTTTTTCTTCCTTGGACTGATAGTTTCCTTAGTGTATGTACTTTGACTCCGCAGTTCGGGGTGCCGCCACAGCTAAGCTTCTCCCCTGATCAGCACTTTCCGCAATTAGCTAAGTCAGTGTTGTCGTCCTTTCTTGATGTAGATACGTTTCTTCCATAATTGCAGCATTCGTCATTTAAATCGTACTGTGTTTCTCTTCGCATCACACCGTCAGGCTCATTTACATTTCGTTGTGGGTTGAACAGGCCTGGTCTGTTGAGTTGAGTAGTGCCTATCGTTTCCCGACATGTACCTGATGTTTCTTCTCTAAGCCTTATTGACAGCATTGCTTCTGGGACCCTCGCACCTGTTTGGCTGGTAAATTCTATTTTGGAACCTCGTGGTTGTAATTATTCCATCTTTCGTTGCGGTTCTCGTTTCCACGTAGTCTCTCCGCACTCTCTTCGTGCCGATTGTCGTACTTGTCTTGTTCAGGGATTCGGCGCCCTGAACAAGACAAGTATTGGCGTGGATATGTTCAATTATCGTCAAAGTTGACTTGTCGTTGGTTGTAGCGATTGTCGTAGTTGGCGTTGGGGTTTCCGTAATTCCAGTTTCTACGTCCCCGTTGCTGTGAATATTGGATACCGCACAGGAACGCGGTATTGCTTCGTATATTTGTTATTTCTTCCGTAAAACTCACACAATGTTCTCAAATTGGCCACGTGTCCAGCCATCATCTTGATCCCCAATTAGGTTTCTATTTCGATCGCCTTTCTGATGCTTTCTTCTTTTGTCTTGTAGCCTTTAGTTCTGGCATTGCACACCGCATTTGCACACTAGGTTCGGGTCGATTTTGAAAGTCTTACTGAAGTAAAAGCGGGTACCTATTTTTCTTATTAGAGTTGGTGAAACGGCTTGCCGTCCTTGTAGTACATTGGTAACTTATGGCAACCCTGATGTCAAAACTGTCAAATGTGGTAAGTGGAAAAAAATAAAATTGAAAATTTTAAAAAGCGGATATTTTTCTGATTAGAGTAGGTAGAGGAAAAGGCTTGCCGTCCTTGCAGTACATTGGCAACCCTGAAGTGCGTTCAGATTTACAACCTTTTTAACCCTAAGGGTTATGATCACCCAAATGTCGTTCAGAAAAACAGTTTGGTTTGACATGGGTTATCATAACCCGCGTTCAGATTTTGCACAAAGGTTACCTAAGGTGTTCGTCAACTCGCTCGGAGAGGTGGTTTAACGTAACCCATCCCCTCTCCACGACTAAATGAGCGCGCAAATCAAAAATATCATAACCAAAACTCGCCAAAATGAGTGCGCAAATTAAAATTACTATTCCAAATTGCGTTTGTAATTACTAAAAGTGCTGCTATGTCACGCAATGTCTTGGATTGTAAGAAATTTACATACATGAGATGCGAGCTCGGATGCGGCACACGAACGACACAACCTGCACTTGTACAACAGCTGTCAAACAGCTGATCTGCACTGACTGCTACACTAAACCTCCACTAGCCCCCTTCCAGTGTAACTAACCCTAGTGTAATAAAACTAATAAATCGAAAACTCTATAAGTATCCGGTATAAGTTTCAAGGTGGCGTACAACTCTTTCAAAGCAAAACCCCTCGCAAAACTCAAAACTCTGATTAATGATTATTTTAGGTAGGTTACGATTAGCCCTGGTATACCGTTGTCTGGTTCTATTATGTGACTGTTTTCATTAAGTAAGAATAAGAAAATCAAACAGAAAATGGACTTGATACCAGGTGAAATAAGGAAACTTGATCCAGTTGTTATAAATCGAATTGCAGCTGGTGAAATTATACAACGTCCGGCAAATGCACTGAAGGAAATGATGGAAAACAGGCAAGTGTCACGTTAATCTCACTACTGCTTTTCTAACTTTAATAAATATCGATTTTTATTTATAAATATCTATAAATTATGTGTCGTTTCAGTCTTGATGCCAAAGCAACAAATATTCAAGTAACAGTTAAAGACGGTGGATTAAAATTGCTTCAAATTCAAGACAATGGTACTGGAATTCGTAAAGAAGACTTCAACATTATTTGTGAACGATTTACAACATCAAAATTGAGAAAATTCGAGGACTTGGAATCAATTAGTACTTACGGTTTTCGGGGTGAAGCATTATCAAGTATTAGTCATGTAGCCCATTTAACAATTACATCCAAGACAGCAACATCACCATGTGCATTCAGGTATTATTCTTTTGTTTAAGTTCAAAAACAGCTTTTGTTGATTGTATAAACTATTTCCATTACTTCCAGTGCTTCTTATGTTGATGGTACAATGTCAGGTGATGTGAAGCCAATTGCTGGCAATCAAGGTACAATAATTACAGTTGAAGACCTTTTCTATAATATGTCGGTGCGAAGAGGTGCATTACGAAGCCCAGCGGAGGAGTATGCGAAAGTGGCTGATGTCGTTGGGAAATATGCAGTGCACAATGCAAATGTTGGTTTTAGTTTGAAGAAACACGAAGAGTCGATTGATATACGAACAATGCACGGTTCAAATATCGTTGATAATATTCGAGTTGTCTATGGGCAAGCAATAGCCAAGTATGGAAGTAACAGTTTGCTGTTTTTTTTTTCCTTTTTGTATTAGGAATTATGAATCCATTTGTTTTCAGAGAATTGGTTGAAATTTCATTGGCAGATGATGCATTCAAGTTTAAAGCATCTGGTCAGATAACTAGTGTGAATTATTCATCGAAAAAAATGCAATTGGTTCTATTTATTAATCACAGATTAGTTGAATGCCATAGTAAGTGATTTCTTGATTTATTTTACAATTCTGAGTTGAGAAATTTTTAATTTACGATAAATTTATTTGTTAAAATTAGGCCTTAAACGTCGAATCGATCAAATATACACGACTTACCTTCCCAAGAATGGCCATCCTTTCGTTTACATAAGTCTAGAAATAGATCCACTTAATGTTGATGTAAATGTTCATCCAACAAAGCATGAAGTACATTTTTTGAATGAAGATCAAATCGTTGATTTAATTGGAACTGCGGTGGATGCTAAACTTCTTGCCGAAAATAATTCAAGAACATTTTACGCCCAAGTAAATATAATTGTTTTATTTGGTTATTTTTTATGCAAATTTTAAAATTTTATCAGGCAAAACTGCCAGTTACAATTTTACCTACAAGACATGACACTAATAGTAATGGTGATAAAACAATTAACAAAACCATTTACGATAAAGATTTAGTGCGCACCGACATGAAAGAACAAAAATTAGAAAAGTTTTTTGGACCTGCTATTAGTAATGACGAGATTGTGGATCAATTTATCAAAAACACGCAACGTTTTGAAGAACACATTTTGGAAAACACTGTTATAAGTGATGACAGCACAAATAAACATTCCGAAGGTTTAATTAAAGTAAAAATTGAAACTGACAAGACTAACAATAAAATAGATCGCAAAACAGAAGATAAACCTCCGAAGAAATCCTATATTAACAGTAATTTTATTGTTCAAAAACCCAGGTAGGAACTACACACAAATTATGATAATTTCACAATTTGAAATAAATTCATTATTTTTGACTAAGATTAATAAATGATTTTAAAATATGACAAATATAAGGGAAAATTCCAATTGAATGCAGTATAAATTTAGTTTTTGTGCAAACAGTGCAACAGCCAAAGTTATCGTTTAGAAATGATTTTTAACAAGTTTTAACTTAATCAAATATTTCAAAACAGTCGAATCTGACTTAGCCAATCGAATATAAAGGATTTTAACATGTTATCAGATTTTTATGCTCCTAAAATTGATTACAAAAAAAATGTAATGCACATGATGGAACCTTTGGTTTTCAGAAAAAGCAACTGTAAAAAACACGCAGCGAAAAAACTATGGCTTCCTCGTATTTTTTAAATAAATTATTTGTTTGCAGGGTGGAAATTTGTTTATCCGAATCCACAATGACTAACTTATTACCTGTAGATATGTGCTCCATTATAATATGTTTTATTCGTTTTGAAATTTTTAGAGTCCTTACGTTTTTTTTAAAATTTCAATTTCAATTTCAGTCAATCTACAAAAATAATGTTTCTTTCTTATACATGTGGTTTTGTACATTGAGGTTTAAGATTACAGTATAAATATAGCTTTTGTGCAAACAGTAAAACAGCCAAAGTTATCGTTTTGTAATGATTTTAACAAATTTTAACTTAAATCAAATATTTCAAAACGACAACTTTCGCTGTTCCACTGTTTGCACATAATCTATATTTATACTGTAATGCAGGGAAGAAACTATAGTCTCAATTAGTGATGGGTAATTAACTAAGTATTCGTTACTCGAGTATTCGATGTAAGTATTCGATGTAATGAGTATTCATTTAAAAATGTATTCGTTACTTTTGTAACGAAACAGATTAACAACTTTTTTTTTGGTCATCGCGTTCTCTGATGTAGCATTTACTACTTGAGACTTGAGAGCTTTTTTTTTCGGTCACCAAAAAAATTTCAGTTAAGTGCCTAGGCCCTACGATAGGCATAATCAGGCCCTGGAAGTAACGATATTTGTAACGAATACTTTTTATGAGTACTGAGTCCGAAAGTAACGAATAGGTACAAGTACGCGAAAGTAACGAAAAGTCCCTTCACTCGTCTCAATAAAATAAAATAAAAACATAAGGAGTTTAATAATTTCAAACAAACAAAAAAATAACGTCTTACCTGCAAGTAAAAGCATTAAATTGAGATTTTCCTTCGTATTTTTAATATTTTTTTAAATAAATGATGTGTTTACAGAGTGGAAATTCGCTTAAACAGCATATTAGATATGCAAGCTTCTATTGAAAATGACTGCGATGCAGCTTTACATGAAATTTTCGCTCAACACGTGTTCGTTGGAGTAGTAACTCCACATCAAGCATTAATTCAGCACGGAATTCGTATTTTATTAATTAATACGGAACGTTTAATGCAAGAGTTATTCTACCAATGTATCGTTTACAATTTCCAAAACTTCAGTGCGTTCAGTTTAGTCAACCCATTACCCATTAAGGAATTAGCATTAATAGCTCTAGACCAGCCTGAAACTTGTTGGACGGAAGAAGACGGCGATAAAGACGAGTTAGCTGACAATGCTGTGGCGATTTTAATTGAAAAAAGCGAAATGCTAAAGTCATATTTCAAATTGGATATTACTAATGAAGGCATCTTGAATACCTTGCCTGTGCTTATTGGTAATTATCATGTTTCATTCTTTTTATTTCTGACTGTTACAACTTGTTGGTTTTATTTATAGAAGGACATATTCCGTGTTCATCCGGATTGCCAAAATACATTCTTCGTTTGGCATGCGAAGTCAACTGGGACGAGGAACG
The DNA here is from genome assembly GCA_030264535.1 of Liometoxenus newtonarum. Taxonomy (NCBI): domain Eukaryota; kingdom Metazoa; phylum Arthropoda; class Insecta; order Coleoptera; family Staphylinidae; genus Liometoxenus; species Liometoxenus newtonarum. Next base: position 7,972 of record JARJEB010022353.1, read on the forward strand.
TCCCTTTTTCGAATCTTTTGCACGCGAAACTGCCAATTATTACGCGGAATCTCCAATTGAAAATACTGATGAATGGAAACACACGGTTGAATATTGCTTTTATTCTTTTATTAAAGAATATTTTCTTCCCCCTTCACAATTTAAAAGTAATGGGGTTGTTTTGGAAGTAGCTACTTTGCCAAAATTGTATAAAGTTTTTGAACGTTGTTAATTTTAAATTTTTGAAAAAGAAAACACGATTTTGTGATTTTTCTCATTATTACAATTATAAATATAATTTTCAGTTTCCTTAACGTAAGTTGACAAGGGAAAATTGCGTTTTAAATTCAGGGATTAGAGAAAAGTTAATAATTAAATTTTGTTTTATAATTTTAGTTTACCTTTTTACATGAAGTATTGAAACTTGAAACATTACTTCTTAGGTATTATTTCCTCTAAAATTGTAATTTTTGTTACTTTGAGCAACATTTGTAATAGATTTTTTCGATATTTGGCTAATAAAAGTATTAAAAAAAATTAGCCATATAAAAGGATACAAGCCAAGCCCGTTTTTAATCTGCTTTGTCGCCTTTTAAAGATTACAATCCTTTTGTAGTAATGTGTGGGTGAACGAAATTGCGGGCAAACCAAGCAACTCATTGGGATGAAATTTGGTATGTCGTGGGCAGATATCACTCTAATTAGAAGGTGTAAAAATAAATAAAATGGCCCGGTAAAGAAGGGAGCTATTGATTGTGTTGTCAAAGGTTTCATCATGTGCATTTTATTGTAACATTTTTGCTGTAAATCAATTTGGGGAGCAGAAAATGGAATGAAATGTTTTACATGTAAAATACTTTTATTCGGTTGGCGAAGTCAGATTCCGTTTTGAAATATTTGATTTAAATTAAAACTTGTTAAAAAACATTTCGAAACTGTAACTTTGGCTGTTGTACTGTTTGCACAATAGTTATTATTTATATTGTAATCGTAATCACTAATCAGTATTTGTAATACTTTTATCTTAATCTAGGCAAATGCATGTGTGGCGGATTTTGCAATTGTTTGGCAATAACACTTCATAGCAATTTGCGCTGATTTAAATATGATAATGAATCAAAATTAATTAGGTCCTTTTTTGGAAAATAAAGAAGTCAAAATAATAAGCATTAGCATTAATAAAACCGTCATAATGAGACCAAAAAAGCGTAATAACATATCCAATTGAACTTTGATGAAACAAAAATGAAAAAGTTTCTGTTCAACGATCAAAGAAAGTTTTGGAAAACATTTTTTTTGCTGCTGTAATAAGATGTTGAGATTTTTCAAGTTTAATTGAATGATTTTTCAGTGATGTTTTGTTTTGACTTTTTCATCTGAAAATGTGTCAAATTTAACAATGGTATAAGAACATAAAGTTCAATTTCAGAATTTCTTTCGTAATTTCTGAATTTTCTGCATCATTGTTTGATTGTTTGAAATATTGTTTAGTTTTCTTTCAATAACAACTCACGAAATGAAAGGATTTTATAAAAAATCAATCTGAAATTGGCTTAAAGTAAATTTTAAATTAAAAGAAATGTTAGAATTTTGTTTGCATTGAACTCGAAATCTGAAAATGACGTATTTCAAGAAATTGTTGAATTTCGTCTGTAAGTAACTGTGGTTATTATTCTTTTATCTTCACATATGAAGTGAACATTTTTTTTCTGTAAATATCATTCTTACAGAGATCATATTTTTTTGTCCACGTTTTCGACTTAAAAAAACAATACGAATGCAAGTAGTCGGGAATTCCCAAAATAAGTTCAGAATCAAATCGACAAGAATCTAAAAGGGACTTTAACATTTCCATTCCAGGAAATGATTGCGACATTTTCGCAGAGTAATTTGAAATATTGATGAGAAAGCAAATGTTTCACTAACCAGTCAAAATTTAGGTGAACACCATGTATTTTTTCTTATTACACTTTAGCAAATTCACCGATTTCGAAACTCGTGATAAAAAAGGATACGTTTAATGATTGGCACATAAATAACTAATAGTAATTATTCTATGAGCGCATATGCATGCTATTATACGCGAGGGCGAAGTTTACGTAGCGAGACGTTAGTCGAGCGGAGTAATCGCCCGAGCATATAATAGCGCATTTGCGCGAACGTTTAAAACGACTCATGATACAAGTTGCTA
>JARJEB010022362.1:0-17170 GCA_030264535.1 Liometoxenus newtonarum
TCTTGTTCTTGGACCTGCATAACTTTTTGACGGAAATCAAGAGAATAGCTCATCGGATAGAAAATATTATGGACCATTCCAGTATTATAATCCATATTTAGAATATCCAGCTATACCATACCGTAAGGAGAGTGCTTCAATGCGGGCACTCTCGACAATGTCACTCCCTAACCCCAGCACACTCATCGGTCAGGGGCCTCGCGGATTAAACGCTTCATCTCTGCTACCGCGCTGGCCAGCCCCTGTATCACAGCCCGTGCCACAATGGCATGGCCAATATTCAGCTCCCGCAGCGTTGCTAGTGCTGCAATAGGCTGTACGTTATGGTAGTGAAGACCATGCCCGGCGTTAACCTGTAAGCCGTGACCTGCAGCGTAATCAGTCACTTGTGCTAACTGTTTTAGGGCCTGTGGCCGCATCGCTAAGCTGCTAGCAGCATAGGCTCCAGTGTGCAGCTCAATCGCTGGGGCACCCGTGGCCGCGGCCGCGGCCACTTGGCGTTGATCGGGATCAATAAATAGCGCGACCTGAATGCCCGCTGCTGAGAGTCGGGCGACCGCTACGGTGAGAGCGGTTAAGTGACTGATCACGTCTAAACCACACTCTGTGGTCTGTTCCTGGCGTCTTTCTGGCACTAAACAGCAGTGGTGGGGTTTTAACGCGCAGGCGATCGCTATCATCTCTTCCGTGGCGGCTATCTCTAGATTCAGTCGTGTTTGCACCGTGTCACGGATCCGCTCTACATCACGATCGGTAATATGCCGTCGATCTTCTCGGAGATGTACCGTAATGCTATCTGCACCCGCCTGCTCGGCAATAAAGACCGCCTGGAGCGGATCGGGATAGCCACACCCGCGGACATTACGTAGCGTTGCAATATGGTCAATATTGACCCCTAATCGTCTGGCCATCATCCCCTCCTAGCTCCAGCCCCTATATTCACAACAAGTCCCCGGCCGTTCGTCCCATTCTATGCCTATGGATCCCTAGCGCTACTACTCTACGGTGACCGATTTCGCTAAATTACGGGGTTGATCAATGTCGGTCCCTTTGAGCAAAGCAACATGATACGCCAGCAGCTGCAAGGGAACCGTATAGAGTATCGGTGCTACTAGTGACTCCACCGCGGGCAGCTCTATCCGGGTGATCGCTGAATGGTTCATCACCGTGAGCCGCTGATCAGCAAACAGGTAGAGACGACCCCCTCGAGCACAGAGCTCTTCAATGTTAGATTGCAATTTTTCTGACAGATCATCGTGAGGGGCTAATATAATGACAGGTGTGTGTGCATCAATCAGTGCCAGCGGTCCGTGTTTTAATTCACCTGCTGCAAAAGCTTCAGCCGGCAAATAGGCGAGTTCCTTCAGCTTTAAAGCGCCCTCCATGGCAATCGGGTAATAGACCCCGCGACCGACAAACAACCAGTGCCGATCCTCGGCTAATTGGGCGGCGACTGCTTTCACGGTGAGATCCAACTTTAGCAGCTGTTCCATCCGCTCCGGTAAGGCATGTAATGCCTGGATCAGTTCCTGCTCTTGTGGTAGCGCCCTGCCGCGGCAACGCCCCAGCTGGGCAACCAGTAGCAGTAGGACCACCAGTTGCGTGGTAAAGGCTTTGGTGGAAGCGACGCCGATCTCTCGCCCTGCCTGCGTGATCAGGGAAAAGTCGCTCTCGCGCACCAAAGTGGATCCCGCGTTGTTACAGATCGCTAAGGTACCCAGATAACCCATCTCTTGGCCCAACCGTAAGGCCGCTAACGTATCAGCTGTCTCACCCGATTGTGACAGTACGATCAACAGACTATTTTGACGAGCCAGCGGCTGCCGGTAGCGGAACTCCGAAGCGATCTCCACGTCACAGGGGATCTTTGCCAGCGCTTCAAACCAATAGCGAGCGACCAGTCCTGCATGGTAAGCGGTCCCGCAGGCAACCATCTGTATGTGTTGCACCTGCTGGAAGCACTCATCAGCCCGTGTACCCAATTCACTGAGGTCAACTCGATCGGCCGTGAGGCGTCCCGCTAAGGTACGGCTAATCGCCCAGGGCTGTTCATAGATCTCTTTCTGCATGTAGTGTTGATAAGCGCCTCTATTATTGATCTGATCATCCACCATGGCGGCCACCGCGGGACGGTCGACCCGCTGCCCATCCCTACCCCAGAGAGTGAGCTGTTGATCGGTGATCTCAGCCAGATCCCCTTCCTGCAGGAAAATCACTTGATCTACCGCAGTAGGTAAAGCAAATTGATCGGAAGCAATCCAGTGGGCGGTTTCGCTACGTCCAATCACCAAGGGACTACCACAGCGTACAGCCACTAAGCGTGTGGGATCCCCGCTATCGAGGACGACCATGCCGTAACTGCCCCGTAACTGTGAGATCACCCGCTGTACTGCAGTACGCAAATCCATGGGAGAGTTGACAACGCCCCCCTCGGCCTGCTGAGCCGCTGGCTGCTGTTGCTCCCAATGCACCAAATGCGCAATCACTTCACTGTCAGTGTCTGAGGTAAATACGTATCCCTGTTGTTGCAATTGAGCCCGCAGGGGCTGATGATTTTCAATAATGCCATTATGTACCACGGCAATCGACTGACTCAGGTGCGGATGGGCATTGGCTTCAGTCAAGGGTCCGTGAGAGGCCCAGCGGGTATGGGCTATCCCACAGAACCCCTGCATGGCTCGCTGCTCAACAGCGGTGGCCAGTTGTTTTACCTTGCCACCCCGCCGCAGCCGTTGTAAGGCGCCTGTTGCACCCACGACGGCTAGGCCGGCCGAATCGTAACCGCGATATTCTAAGCAGGCTAACCCCGCTAATAACCCAGGAACCACATTCCGTTGCGCCACAGCGGCGATAATTCCACACATTTCTTCTACCTTGCACTCCACTGAGTTGGAGTTAACAGATCTGTGATCCCTGACTCTTCGAGAATCGAAAAGTCAGGCCGATAGGACGGTTGATGATAACATCTTTGAGAAGACAGGAGGAGTTAACCCAACTCCTGTGTATGCCTATGATGGCGCGGGGAGCTCTCGAACGGCTGGATTGACCGTTCTACGCTAACAGCCAAGCAGGGGGAGCGTTTACCCCCCCCAAATCCACTTCTGCTAACCCATGCAACAGGGCTACCTGATCTTCCCGGCATAATGAGAGGAATGAAAGGGATGCTAGTCCGTTTTTTTACTGCTCCGTCCCGGGCGCTGCCAGCCTGGAATAGCTGTCTGCGGCGCCCGGCGAACGGCCAGCGCCTCGGGGGCAACATCCTGGGTGACTGTGGTCCCAGCGCCGATGGTTGCCCCCGTGCCAACCATGACCGGTGCCACCAATTGGCTGCCAGCACCCACAAAGACCTCATCCCTCAATACCGTAGTTAACTTCTCGGCCCCATTGTAATTACAGGTGATGGTGCCCGCCCCAATGTTCACCCCCCGGCCGATCTCAGCATCGCCTAGATAACTGAAGTGACCCGCCTTAGATCCTGCCCCGACCTGACACTGCTTCATCTCAATAAAGTTACCAATACGGACGTCTGCTTGTAGTTCATTGCCGGGCCGTAAGCGGGCAAAGGGTCCCACGCTGCAGCCGTTGCCAACGCTGCTCTCTTCAATCAAGGTGTAGGGTTTGATCTGGCAATCATCGCCAATGGTGCAGTCCGTGAGAATAGCGCCAACCCCAATGGTCACCCTATCACCCAGGATCACCCTGCCCTGTAACACCACGTTACTATCAATCAAAATATCTTGGCCATGAATCAACTCTCCCTGAAGATCAAATCGATGGGGATCCATCAGCGTGATCCCTGCCTGCAACAAGCGCTCAGCCTGTAACCGCTGGTAGCAACGCTCTAATTGGGCCAATTGCTGTCGATCGTTGATGCCACTGATTTCCCACAGTGCCGCTGGCTGGCAGCTTTGAATCGCTCGCCCTTCTTGATAGGCTAAGGCGATGATATCGGTTAAATAGATCTCTTGGGCCACATTATCATTCGACAGCTGTCCTAACCAGCGCTGTAAATCAGCGACGTCGGCAACTAGCACGCCACTGTTGATCTCTCTGATCAGTTGCTGCTGTCGCGTGGCATCCTGTTGTTCAACAATCCCCACCACCTGCTGATGAGTACGACAGATGCGCCCATAACCAGTAGGATCAGTGACTTCAGCAGTCAGTAGGCTGATCCCGCCCATGGGTTTGGCCAGTAATAGCTGCTGTAACGTCTCCGGGGTAATTAAGGGCACATCACCATACAGGATTAATAGCGCTTGCTCTCCCTGACAATAGGGCAGCACCTGACGTACGGCATCACCGGTACCCCGGGGATAGGTTTGCTGCACCCACTGTAACGGCTGCGCGCCTAAGGCTGCTTGCAACGTCGCTTCCGCCTGACCCGTCACCAGGTAACAGCGATCAATCGGCAACTGGCGGGCGCTGTCGATAACATGCTGAACCAACGGCTTTCCCGCCAGCGGGTGGAGTACCTTGGGGTGTGTTGACTGCATACGGCTGCCCCGGCCGGCCGCTAAAATGACTGCACTTACCGTGTAAGGAATGGCCGGCTGCATCGGGATCACAGCCGCGTTGTCTTGACCAGCTCAATCACTCTTAATTGAGCTAAAGCCTTCGCTAACTCAGCAGTCGCTTGCACATAACTGAGATCGCCATGGAAATGATGGATCCGTTTTTCCGCCTGCTGCTTTGCCTGGAGCGCTCGGGCTTCATCCAACTCTTCACCACGAATGGCAGTATCCGCCAGTACCGTAACAATCCACGGCTGTACCTCTAGAAGGCCGCCGGAAAGGTAAATAAAGCACTCCTCGGGATACGTAGGGGCCGATAACGCTACCATCCCCGGCTTGATGGCCGTTAATAACGGGGCATGATTCGGGTAGATCCCCAATTCACCTTGCACCCCGGTGATACGGATCTTGCTCACCCTCCCGGAAAACAGCTGCTGTTCCGCACTCACAACCTCTAGTTGAAACGTTGCCACCGCCATCACTCCTCTTCGCTTCGGCTGTTACAGCCGCTGGGCCTTGGTGATGGCTTCATCCAGATTCCCCACCATATAGAATGCCTGCTCAGGCAAATGGTCATACTCTCCAGACAAAATGGCATCAAAGCCATAGATACTCTCTTTCAGTGACACATAACGACCGGGGGTACTGGTAAAAACCTCGGCCGCAAAAAAAGGTTGCGATAAAAACCGTTCCACTTTACGCGCCCGGGAGACGACTAATTTATCCTCCTCAGAGAGCTCATCCATGCCCAAAATGGCAATCAGATCTTTTAACTCTTTATAGCGCTGCAAGATCACCTGCACTCGAGACGCCACCTCATAATGCTCACTGCCCACGATCTGGGGATCCAGCTGCCGAGAGCGCGATTCTAACGGATCAATCGCAGGATAGATCCCCAAGGAAGCCACACGACGACTGAGTACCACAATGGCATCTAAATGAGAAAAAGTGGTGGCCGGGGAGGGATCGGTTAAATCATCGGCGGGCACATAGACTGCCTGAATCGAGGTAATTGAACCATTTTGGGTGGAGGCAATGCGCTCTTGTAACACCCCCATCTCTTCCGCTAAGGTCGGCTGGTAACCCACGGCTGAAGGCATACGACCTAACAGCGCGGAGACTTCAGTCCCTGCTAAAGTGTAACGGTAAATATTGTCAATAAACAGCAGGACATCCCGCCCCTCATCACGAAACTTTTCAGCCAACGTCAATCCTGTCAAAGCCACCCGTAGCCGGTTACCCGGCGGCTCATTCATCTGTCCATACACTAAAGAGACTTTATCAAGCACCTTGGCCGTCTTCATCTCATGATAAAAGTCATTCCCTTCTCGAGTACGCTCCCCCACGCCAGTGAATACCGAATAGCCCGCGTTCTCAACGGCAATATTCCGGATCAACTCCATCATATTGACCGTTTTACCCACGCCGGCGCCCCCAAATAATCCCACTTTGCTGCCTTTGGCAAAAGGACAGAGTAGGTCGATCACTTTGATCCCGGTCACTAATAGCTCAGTGGAGCCTTTCTGATCAGCATAACTGGGCGGGGGACGATGAATAGGCCAGTGGGCTTCGGTGACAATATCGCCTTGCTGATCAATAGGTTCACCGAGCACATTCATAATACGCCCTAGGGTTCCTGGGCCCACTGGCACAGTAATAGGCCGCCCGCTATCGCGTACCTCGAGTCCCCGCCTAAGACCATCGGTAGACCCCATGGCAATACAGCGAACGATACCACCCCCCAACTGCTGCTGAACCTCTAGCACCAACGGTGGATCAATAATCATCAAAGCATTGTAGATCTTCGGGATCGCACCGAGTGGATACTCAATATCCACAATAGCACCAATCACCTGGATAACCTTCCCCGTTGTCATTCTCAACCCTCTAAACAATTAACTGTGGGCTTAAATAGCCGAAGCCCCGGCGACAATTTCATTCAGCTCTTGGGTAATACTGGCTTGGCGCTTTTCATTATACAGGCGCTGTAAATCATCCAGTAGATCGCCCGCGTTGTCCGTGGCAGTCTGCATAGCAACCATCCGGGCAGCCTGTTCACAGGCCAAATTTTCTACGACAGCTTGATACACTTGCGATTCGACAAACCGGGACAATAAAGTTTCTAACAGGCTCTGCGGTGAGGGTTCGTACAGATAGTCCCAATTCCCTGAGTGGGCAATCCCTGCAGGGGCTTTGGGTAGCGGTAATAAGCAGTCTATCTGGACACTCTGTTGCAGACTATTGACAAATTTATTATAAATCAGATCAAGGCGATCCCATCGTTGTTGGTTATAGGCGGTGAGAGCAACCGTCACCACGCCAATTAAATCAGCTAACTGCGGCTGATCACCCAATTCCGCAATCTGAGCTACGATGGGGATCCCCAGCGGCTTGAAAAAAGCTATCGCTTTGGAACCCATCAGAGCCAATTCTACGGCGACCTCCTGTTCAGTCCAGTGCTGGATCCTCTCCAACACTTTTTTGAATGCATTGGCATTCAATCCACCGCACAACCCCCGATCACTAGAGACCACTAAAAAGCCAACTCGTTTGACGGCCCGACCTTCTACATAAGGGTGTTGGACCGCTAAATCTGCCAAGGCGATATGACCAATCACCGAGCGAATGGCCTGGGCATAAGGACGGCTGGCCGCCATCTGACCCTGAGTTTTTGCCATCTTAGACATCGCCAGGGTTTTCATCGCTTGAGTCATGGTTTGGGTATTGCGCACGTTGCTGATCTTATTACGGATCTCTTTTCTACCGGACATCACGCTTCACTCCCTTACTGTTCTCTCACCAAGTATGACCCGACGTAAAGGCCTCTAGGATCTGTTTAAGGGTCTTTTCAACCAGTTTGTCGTAAATACCTGTCACGCTAATTTGATTGTAAAACAGGGTGTATTCCCGCTGTGCGTAACTGAGCAATGCCTTTTCAAAGTTCTGGATCTCGGTGACCGGGATCGGATCTAGATAGTTATGCTCCACGGCAAACAGTAGCAGAGCCTGTCCAGCAATCGACAACGGTGCATAGCGCGACTGCTTTAATAGCTCCGTCACCTTCTGGCCATGCGCTAACTGCTTGCGGATTATCTCATCCAGATCGGAAGCAAACTGTGCAAAAGCAGCCAATTCACGATACTGTGCCAACGCCGTGCGCACGCCACCAGACAATCGCTGAATCAGTTTGCTTTGTGCCGCCCCACCCACCCGAGAGACTGAAATCCCTGGATTAATCGCCGGACGGATCCCCGCATTAAATAGGGTGCTCTCCAGAAAAATCTGCCCATCGGTAATCGAAATAACATTGGTGGGGACAAACGCTGAAACATCACCTGCTTGGGTTTCAACAATGGGCAGTGCCGTCAATGAACCGCTCCGTCCTTTAACTTTACCCTGAGTCACTCTCTCTACATAGTCTGAGCTAACCCGAGCGGCCCGCTCCAGTAAGCGCGAGTGGATATAAAAGATATCCCCAGGAAAGGCTTCGCGCCCCGGGGGACGTCTTAATAGCAAAGAGATCTGCCGATAGGCCACGGCTTGCTTAGAGAGATCATCGTAGACAATCAAGGCATCTTCACCTCGATCGCGAAAGTATTCGCCCAGGGTACAGCCTGCGTACGGGGCCAAATATTGTAAAACCGCCGCTTCTGCGGCCGACGCTACCATAACAATCGTATGCGACAACGCTCCATGCTCTTCCAGTTGACGAACCACTTCAGCCACCGTAGAGGATTTTTGACCAATCGCTACGTAAATACACTTGACCTTGGAGTGGCGCTGATTGATGATAGTATCAATCGCCAACGCCGTTTTTCCCGTCTGCCGATCACCAATAATCAGCTCACGCTGGCCACGGCCAATCGGGACCATGGCATCAATCGCTTTGTAGCCCGTCTGCAGTGGCTGATCGACAGATTGCCGATCAATCACCCCAGGCGCCATCACCTCAACCGGGGCATAACCATCATGGTCAATGCTGCCTTTAGCATCGATAGGCTGGCCTAAAGCATTCACCACGCGCCCTAGTAAGCCTGGACCGACTGGCACTTCTAACCTTTTCCCTGTACTCCGGACTGTCATGCCTTCGGCCAGATCAGTATAAGATCCCATAACGACAGCGCCTACTGCATCACGCTCTAAATTAAGCGCCAGCGCATAGCGCTCTCCAGGGAGTTGTATCACCTCACCCTGCATCACTTCAGACAAGCCATGAATACGGATAATCCCATCATAGACAGCCACAATGGTGCCTTGATGACTTAACTCACTGCTAATATTCAACTGAGCAATACGTTGTTTAATGAGTTCACTAATCTCGTTTGGATTCAGTGGCATCGTTGGTTCTCTTCTGTTAAGCCTGTAGCTGCTGCGCCAATCGATTCAGTCGACCGCGGACACTGCCATCGAGGGTCCAATCTCCTAGACGGATCTTGAGGCCAGCTAATAAGGTAGGATCTACGTGGTATTGTAAGGTGACACGGCGGGCTAGTCGCTGGGTTAAGGCGGCGCTAAGCCGCTGCTGCTGCTCGCTCGTTAACGGCTGTGCCGCGATCACTTCAACCGTAACCTGCTGTTCTTGGGCCTGTCGTAATACAGTAAAGTGTTGATTTACCGCCGGTAGCTCCATTAATCGACCATTTTGTGCCAGCAGTCGTAGGAAATTTTGCGCATAGGGATCCAGCGCTGTTTGGCAGATTTCCTGTAGGATTTCAGCTCCTAGAGCAGTGGTTAACGGATGGGTCAATAACTTGACCATCTGAGGATCACAACTCACCTGGGCTGCAAAACTTAGCATGCGCTGCCAGTGATCCTGCTTTTGCTGCTCGCACGCAAACTCAAAGGCTGCTGTGGCATAAGAACGCACAACATGGCTCAGTTCCATCCTCAAAACCTCTTGACCATGACGCTCCGACTCTATAGTTCTGCCACCAACTGCTCAACAATCTGTTGGCTGGTTTTGCTATCTAGGGTGCTATGAATTAACTTCTCGGTGGCCAGCACGACCAGCTGCCCAAACTGTTGGCGTAAGGCTTCATGCTCATGCTGACAGAGACGCGTAGCTTCAATTCGTGCTTGTGCCAAAATCTTGGTGCGTTCCTGCAGCGCTTTGATTTTTGCCTCTTCAATAATCTGGGTCCGCTGTCTATTAGCCTGCTCCAGGATACCTTGCGCTTGATGCTTAGCTTTTTGCAGTTGCACAGCCCCTTCAGATTGTGCCAACTTCAAGGCTTTCTTTGCCTCTACCGCGGCGGCTAACCCCTCAGCAATGATCTGCTGACGTGCTTCAATGGCAGCCAACAAAGGCGGCCAAACATATTTCATACAAAACAAAACAAATATAAAAAAAGCGATCGCTTGACCGAGTAGCGTGGCATTCAAATTCATTAGCTAGCTCCCTTCATCGGATCAACACCTGCCATTGTCGCAACGGTCAACCCAATTAATGAGGCAGCCCAAAAATAAAGTAGAGAGCAACGGCAACAGTTAGCATCGGGATCACATCGATCATTCCCATCACAATAAGAAATTGTGTCCGTAACTTCGGCATTAAGTCAGGCTGCCGCGCCGCGCCCTCCAGGAATTTGCATCCTGCCATACTAATGCCCACCGCTGCGCTGATCGCAGCAATGCCCAACATGCCGGCAGCCAGCACATACAAATCAACAGTAACCGATCCCATGATAAACTCCTGAAGTTAACAGACAATAATGTAGATCAGTGCCGATCCTTTAATCATGGCCTTCACCTGCCATAGCCAGGTAAACAATCGTAAGTACCATAAAAATAAACGCTTGTAAGGCAATCACTACAATATGAAAAATCGCCCAAGGCACTGAAAAAACCCACTGTGCCCACCAGGGCAACAGGGCACTGATTAGAATAAAGATCAATTCACCGGCATACATGTTACCAAATAGTCGCAGTCCCAACGACAGCGGCTTGGCCAACAAAGAGAGAATTTCCAATAAGAGGTTAATCGGGATAAATAACCAATGATTGAAAGGATGTAAAGTGAACGATCGCAGGGTACCTTTTGCTCCCTGCATCCGCATACTATAGAATAAGATCAAACAAAAAACCCCGAGCGACAGCGATAAAGTGATATTAATGTCAGCTGAGGGCACTACTCGCAAATTTTCTACGCCTGTGCGCTGGGCTAGCGCTGGCAGCAGATCGACCGGCAGTAGATCCATCGCATTCATTAAGAATACCCAGACAAAAATAGTCAGCGACAAGGGGGCTATGAGGCGATCTTTGCTCTGAAAAACTTCCTGAACAGACGCATTGATAAAATCAACCACCATCTCAATGGCACATTGCCATTTACCAGGAATGGCGGCAGTTGCCTTAATCGCCACCCGATAAAACAGCCATAGAAACAGTCCACCCAACCCCACTGAAAAGCAGAGCGAATCAAGGTGAAGCGCCCAAAAACCGGACCCTAGGCAACAATGTTGTAGATGGTGCGCAATGTACTGTTGTGCCGTGAGACCCGTTGCTATGGCAGTCATATCAGCTGCAGTGACCTCTCTTACCAGCGCCCCATTAGGCGCCCCTTGCGTTCGCGAGGTTCTCCTAAAACTCTATGCACTGCGGTCTATCCCTGTGCACGCTGAACAGCGGCCATAATCTCATCCTTGGCAGCCTGCTGAGTTTGCCAACCTTTTATCGTCACCCATTTACCGGGCTCCAGGGCTTTATAATGCTCAAAAAAATGTTGGATCTGTGCCTTCAACAGCCCGGGCAAATCCTCAACATCGCCAATAGCCTCATAAGCGGGGGTGAGCTTGCTGTGAGGGACCGCAATCACTTTGGCATCTTCACCACTTTCATCCTGCATGCAGAACAGGGCGACCGGACGACAACGGATCACTGTTCCCACCTGCAATGGGTAGGGTGTCGGTACCAGGACGTCTACCGGATCGCCATCCTCAGCCAAGGTCCCATTAATGTACCCATAATTACAAGGATAGAACATGGGCGTCGCAATAAATCGGTCCACAAACAGTGCTCCGCAGTGTTTGTCCACTTCATATTTAACAGGATCAGAATGAGCGGGGATCTCAATGATGACATAAATATCCTCTGGGAGATCTCTGCCCGCCGGTACACGCCGTAAACTCATCTTAATGGTCCTTATCAAGGCCCCTAGTTCTGTGGGGGCATAGTATACCCTGCTATCAAACAATAGTCAGAAGAAAAGTCTATTTTTATTTATCTAAATCAACCGATTGATGCATAAAAGATTCCACTGTATCCATCATCATTGTTGAACCCACAAACAGGGGGGAGCGTTGGTGCAAGGTACTGGGCTGGAGATCTAGAATACGTTGGTGACCATCACTCGCACGCCCCCCGGCCTGCTCCGCCAAAAAAGCGATGGGATTACACTCATACAGCAGGCGTAATTTACCCTGAGGATGGGGTGTCGTGCTCGGGTAGAGGTAGATCCCCCCTTTTAATAAATTACGATGAAAATCAGCTACCAAGGAGCCAATATAGCGGGCACTATAGGGGCGGTGCGTGGCTGGATCCGGAGTCTGACAGTATTGAATATACTGCTTTATCCCGAGTGGAAAATAGGGCTGATTCCCCTCATTTACCGAGTAAATCGTGCCTTGGTTCGGCACGCGAATGCTCTCATGCGACAGACAAAATACTCCCAGGGTGGGATCATAGGTAAAGCCATGTGTACCATGACCGGTGGTGTACACGAGCATGGTCGATGAACCATAAATCACGTAACCCGCCGCAATCTGCCGGTGACCCGGTTGTAAAAAATCGGCGAGTGTAACGGCAGTACCCGGTGAGGATAGCCTCCGATAAATTGAGAAAATCGTCCCAACCGACACATTGACATCACTATTAGAAGAGCCATCCAAGGGATCGAACAGCACGACATACTTAGCCCCTCGCGCCCGTTCACTGCTAAAGGCAATCAGGGTCTCTTCCTCTTCGGAGGCAATGCCCGCCACTTCGCCTCTGGCTTCTAACGCGGCTTTAAAGGTCTCATTAGCAAATTTATCCAGTTTGGTCTGGGGTTCATACTGTACATTATGAACCCCATTGTCTCCCAAAATATCGACTAAACCGGCTTTATTGATATCCCGATGGATGACTTTAGCAGCTAACTTAATGGCCGATAACAGGGCAGTCAACTCGCCGGTAGCCTGAGAAAAATCGTGTTGTTTCTCGACAATAAACTCGCCTAATGTCTTCATATCGCTTATTTTTCCTATCTGAAAGCTAACTAGTAACCCCTCGAGGGCCCCTGTACGAGCGTTAAGGTTTTCCTCCCTGCCCAGGCACCGTCTCTCTAGCTAACAGGGCACTGGTCTCCCCATCATACGCAATTTTACCGGCAACAATCACTAGCGACCGGGAGGCAATGCTAGCTATCTCTAATAAATGATGGGAAACCCACAGAATGGTCAACGGCTGTTCGGTCTGTAGCTGCTTGATGAATAATAGTAATTCCTGGCGTATTCCTGGATCGAGTGCCGAAAAAGGCTCATCCAATAACAGAATCGGTTGCCGACGCAGTAAGCAGCGAGCCAAGGCCACACGCTGTTGCTGCCCACCAGAGAGCTGCTCAGGTAACCGCTGCAAGCTCTCCAATAGCTGCAATTTAGCGGCCATCGCTGTCACCTGCTGCCATTGAGCAGTCGTTAACCGTAATCCGGTATGTAGTCCTAGTCCCATATTCTGTGCTACGGTTAAATGAGGAAATAAATTATGGGCTTGAAACAGCATCGCGATCGGCCGTTGGGCTGGGGCAGTGTGGGTATGGTTGTGGCCGGCCAAATAGAGTTGGCCCGATTCAGGCGGAGCAAATCCAGCAATAAGATTCAATAAGGTGCTCTTCCCGGCGCCATTAGCCCCCACGACCGCTACGATCTCGCCAACTTTAAGCTGAAAATTAAAGAAAAACGACAGATTGGCATACCTCAATTGGACATTAGCTAACTGTAACATGGCGATCGGCTAGCGACTCCCATACCGTAAATAGGCCCAAACAACAGAGCAAGAGTAGCAGGGCAGTGACGGCTGCCTCGTCACTGCGATACCCCCCCAACTGTTGATACAGGTAGAGTGACAACGTACAGCCATTTTCATGGCCAAATACAGCCATGATGCCGACCTCCCCCAATGACAATATTGTCGTTAAGGAGAGCGCTAAGATGAGTGGCCGACGTAATAGGGGTCCATCAATCCATCGCCAACGATTTATCCCTTGGATCCCAAGCGTCTGACAGAGGTGATCACTCTGCCGTACCCTGTCGTGTATTGGCACGGACAATATTTTTAAAGCATAAGGGAGTGCGATCAGACCGTTCACCAGCGTGATCAAGGCCCAGATCACCCCTGGAACAGCAACGGTATGAAACAGCTGAAAGAGTGTGCTCGCCAACACGATTGGCGGCAGTAATGCCAACAAGGTGCCTGACAGTACCAGCCAGTGACTCCAGCGAAGGGAGTGCCGTTGTTGTAACCGACTACTACTACATAACAGAACCCAGGCGATCGTGATGGCCAGTACTGCCGCTCCACCGCTAATCGACAGGGAATACCCTAGGGAGCGCCATAAGAGCGGCCGCCCCAATGCCTGGAAAAATTGGCTATTGCATCCTTGGATCACGATAGCCAGCAACGGCGGGAGCAACAGCCCTGATCCGACCAAGATCCAGCAGAGATCCCAGCAGCGGCGATAACCATTGTCTTGCGGATCAGCTTCCCAAGCGGGTTCATGCTCAACCATGAGGGGTGTCGATTGCCCGGCAGCCCAGCGCTGGCTGATAACGTATCCTCCTAAACAACAGCTGATCTGCAGCAGTACGAAGGGCAGCGCCTGTCCTAAGCTCCCTGCCTCATTGAAAGATTGATAAATCGCCAAGGTTAATGGAGTGGCTTGTGGACCACCCCCCAATAGGAGCCCACTGGTAAAGCTACTAAAACAGAGTGAGAAGATCAGGCCCGCCACGGAGAATAACTGCCAGCGGAGTCTCGGCCACTCCAGCCAACGAAAGCGTTGATTAGCACTCATCCCTAATTGTTGTGCTAACCGATAATGGGTTTGTGGTATGGCAGTCAGTGTCTGCAGAAACAGACGGGTGGCTAACGGCAGGTTAAAAAAAACATGCACCAGCACTAACCCGGGTAATCCATATAAAGAAACGGGGTAGTTGATCCCTGCCAAACCACATAATTGAGCTAACCAGCCTTGCCGGCCATACACAGTCACCAAACCGAAAATAGCGACCACAGCCGGGAGGACTAAAGACAAGGAGAAGATCCGTAGCAACCCACGCCGTCCCCAAAACCGCCGGTGGGCCAAAGCGTGTGCCAGTGGAATCGCTGGCAACAGAGAGAATAGGGTAGACAGCCAGGCCTGCTTCCCGGTAAAGCCAATCACCCCATACCAGTAAGTATCCTGCCAACATTCCACCCACGCGAGTCGTGTAGAGTGCTGCCCCAATACACTCAGCAAGGTGATAAAGAGAGACAGCAGCAGCAGCGCCACGAGCAGCCCTGGCCATAATCCGGGGGCCATTAGCCTTTGACGGCAGACTGACGCCATGTTTGTATCCACTGCTTCCGCTGAAGGGCGTTCACCTCACTGAACTTCAAAGGCGCTGACGGGCGCTCCAACGGCAAGAACTCCGACGGAAGGGGGAGCTCAATGACCGGATAGACCCAATGCAGCGTGGGCAGTAGGGTTTGTACGGTTGGGCTGATCATAAATTGCAAAAAATGATTGGCTAGGGCGGCGTGCCGACTCCGGGCGACAATAGCAGCTATCTCCACCTGGATCGGCTGTCCTTCAGCAAACTGGAGAGCCCGGTAGGGATGCTGTGGTTGCGTGTGTTGATGGTAAGCCAGTGACGTGTTATAGCCTAAGACGAAATCGGCCTCACCCTTTAAGAAAAGCCCATAGGCTTCACTCCAATCTTTGGTGACTGTCGTGGTCTTTTGCGCCAACTGTCGCCAAGCTGCCGCCACCGTCGAACCATACTGCACATTCATCCAGTGTAAAAACTGAAATCCCAGACTACTGGTCCGTGGATCAGCATAAATCACTCGCCACTGATCTGGACCTTCCAGCAACGCCTGTAAACTATGAGGTGGATTCGTTACCCGCTGTTGATGATAGATAAAGGTTAGATAACTGTAGTCATAGGGCACAAAGTAGCGATCATCCCAACCCCCTGGCAGGGTTAATGGCAGCTGATCCAGTTGATGGGGCGCAAATAAACCACTCTCGTGCGCTACCGGCAGCAAACTATTGTCTAACCCAAGGACCACATCGGCACGGCTGTGCTGGCCTTCCCAGTGTAGACGGTTGAGAATAGCCCTACCCCCGTTGAACACCACCCAGCGCACCCGACAGTGATAGTGTGCTTCAAAGGCTTGCTGAACAACAGGTCCTGGCCCCCAGGCTGCAGAAAAAGCACTGGGGGCGTAGACGGTGAGTGTTTCAACGGCCTGCGCCCAGCACAGGCTGGAATGGCAAGCAAAGCCGATGAGTAGCCGTATAAACACAGTCGCTCCTTTACAGCAGATGGCATGACAAAGGAGCGAGCGATAGCCACTCTTCAGTGGGTTTTCTCAAATTCCTCCGCCAGTATTGCCCGGTTCAGGTTCAATGGGTATCTTCTCAGCCCCTCAGGGCACCCCGATGAGAACAGATCTATTGTACCATGCCCCCCTGACTGCCAGCGAGTCGATCATTCGGTTTCACAACGGGCGGCCAGATCGGTTGCGACTGTGTCGAGATCCGCCATGATAAGCGACACCTGTTTGGTTTTAATCGCCTTGAGGATCAGCTCCTGATCAGCAGGGGATAAGGGTTCTAGTAAGGAGGCGATGGTTTCTGCCAGAGAACTCCTCTCATAATGGATCAGTTGATAGACCCCGTATTGAATGATATTGCTGATGAGTAGGGTACGATTTTTCTCCGTTAACTGATTAAAAACTGCCAACCATACAGCCCGTAAGTCTTGATCGGTTGTGAGCAAGGGCTCCTGGTAAACCGCGCAACTTTCCCTAATGTGTCCCCCTGCTTCCGCACTCACCATACAAAATTCTACCGCAGGGCCCTGGACCCCTGATTTACGTCTAGAGTACCAACCCTTACGTTTGGCTTTCTTGTGGACCCCTTGGATAGTCGTCGGCATCCCCGGCATTTTTGTGATCTCTTTAGGCGTAAACCAGTCGCTTTTCATAACTATCTCCCTAGGGAATTCAGGCTACAAATCGCCATAAAACCGTTTTTATTGCGAGTTATTTTGCAAAATTAATCAACAAAAATTGACTTATAAACGTTTAAAAATAGCATAAAGAAACGACATCACCCAGTTTAGCAAATTCGTTAAATCACTAGGGTAGTTCAGAAAGAGGTTTATGAAAATGGATAGCAGAAAAGATTGTCATTTTATTTATCGGATAGAGGATAAGCATCAACAGAGACCTCATGGCAATGATTTGACAACAAATCAGACAAATCTGACTAAATTACTCTACATTACACCATTTTACACAATATAGCTGGATATTCTAAATATGGATTATAATACTGGAATGGTCCATAATATTTTCTATCCGATGAGCTATTCTCTTGATTTCCGTCAAAAAGTTATGCAGGTCCAAGAACAAGA
>JARJEB010022386.1:0-14014 GCA_030264535.1 Liometoxenus newtonarum
GAATTGTCGTACGCGTCCAATTTCGCGCGACCAAAGCATTTGATAGCATAAACAGGGACATTATACTAAAGGCGATGGAGGAAGACAAAATAGCACGGAAAGTAATAAATATTGTGAAATTACTACTGAAGAAGGCGACAACAACAGTCCAAACAAGTGATGGAGAAACAGTTTTGAAATAATTGATCAAAGCAAGGAGATGTACTATCTATTGAGAAACATAGAGAAACGGGGAAGCATCAGGAGCAGGGGACCTCAAATAATAGCGTATGCGGATGATGTGGTAGTGATAACGAAGAAGAGGGAGATAATGGAGAGAATAATGGAGGAGATAATAAAAGAAAGGCAAAAGGTTGGACTGAAGATAAATAGCAGAAACGATGAAATTTCCAAATAGCGGTAATGAAATGAAAAGAACCATAGGAAGAGTGGAATGAATATGAGTAGTAAAAATAAGAGAGTTCTGGACCAGTGGTGGTGGTGGAGCTAGGGATTTTTCAGCCGAGAGATGGCGCTAGTTGTACTGTTTCACGTACCCAACGTAGTGCGGACAGATGGCGATAGTAGTACGATTACGCAATTTCATGAGTCGAAACCCAAGTGACGTGTTTCCAAGATGGCGGCTTTTCTGGAAGGGGAAGCAAATCTGCAGGGCAATAAATGGCGTGGTGAGATTTGAATTTTATTTTTTCAATTTATTTAATGCATTGCAAGGCAAGTTGCATACTTAAAAAAATTTGCCTCTAGCTGGGTTTCAACCGCAAACTTCTGCTCGTGATTCGCTCACCATACCCGATGAGCCATGCTTACGCATACACACACACACACACACACACACACACACACACACACACACACACACACACACACACACATTGAGTAACTAGCTGTGACTGCCATTTTTCTGACATATTTCCCAACTAGATTTTTTGTAAACTTATATTTGTCACTTGCCATCATTCAAGATGGCGGCTTCATTATATGTAAATACCTACCTATACCTACCTAAAGTTCCTAAGCTGGTATAGGCTTTTGCAGGTCCCTAGCGCTGTCTCGAACTTAGGGCGTTGGGGTCACAATTATTTTGGGAATACATAATAGGACTATTTGATGGTAGAAATAAAATAAAAGACGCAACTACAATTATATAGGTTTTACACACATATCTATTCATTTTGTTTCCATTGTCTTGTACAATTAATTTTAAAACGATAAATTTTAACAGAACATATAAGTACGATTTTTTCCTTATCGTGTATTATATTCTGTTCGACAATAATTGCATCCTACAAATATAATAATGAAATGATTGCTTCGTATGATTCGAAACTTATCCGATCATGTTACAACAAGTCCAAACTGCATTTGTTTCCTGTAGCAAGTAAGTCAAATGAAGACGATAACGAAATGCTGATTTTGCATTTCTTTATTATATAAAAACATACAATATGTCTATGTCTTTTATAAAATTCATATAATGAAAACATATATTGTGTTCATGTCGTTTATAAAATTTGCATATTACTAATTTAATATCTTGCTTTACAATAATAGTATATTATCTAATGAGCGCATATTAAGGCTATTATATGCGAGGTCGAGTTTAGGTAACGGGGCGACGCGAAGCGGAGCCGAGTGAAGTAACGGCCCGAGCATATTAATAGCCTATATGCGCGAATTGAATACTATACTTTATCCGCGACGACCAAATTTAATTTTTATACTGCAGTATGGCTTTCAAACATACAATTTCAACCATGGAATTCTTTTCAAGAATGTACAAGTTTAGGATACCGGTCAATGTTCACATTTTCGTGAATATTCAGTGTACTTTTGAACATTGAATTAATTGATTTTTGCGGCAGCAAATTTTCTGATGCACATGCCGTTGCCTGTCTAATTTCTGGCGGCGCACAGTGGATTTCTTCGACTTGATTCATTTCGAACCAAACGAATCTAAGCACAAAACAACAACACCACGAAACGAATTGCACAACAAGCGCCATACACATCCACGAATTGCATCCCGTGACGTTTGTTTGACAGACAATATTTGACTGTCATATACGAGATAATTCAAGCTGCGTTCAGATATTCTCTATTGACTCTTTTCACTCTACACGCTTTTTAGTTGTTCGGCAAGTCCAAAAAGGGTGAACGGAGCGTGAGTCTTTTCACTCTAAACGTATTTTAGTCGTTCGGCTAGTCCAAAAAGGGTGAACGGAGTTATTTTATACACTCAAACACTACTGCAGGCACACTCCAACTCTGTCTGATTATCCGAAAGCAGCTCCAGTTCAATAGATGACGTTTTGGATGTAGTCCGTGTTTGATATTTCTTTATTCAATTCGAGGAAGCGCTCTGTTTGAAGTAAAGTAAATCTCTTGTTGAATAAAGGATACTTTATTAATGCTTGGCAAGCTCATTATTCGCGAGTGGTATTAATGTGCCTTATCTGTGCCTGCACACACAACCACGTAATAATGGCTGTTTTACTTGGTCGTCGCAGATAAAATGCTTTAAGTCATGAAATTTTTTAACAAAAACGTAAAACATAAAACAAATAAATTCACAAAAGTAAATATATAAATTAAAATAAATTAATAAATAATTATTCTATTTTATATTGCCCCCATGCTAATGTTCTAACGCCATCGTCACCGATGAAGCGTTTATCATCATTGGCAGAGAGACTTAACTTATTTTGACATCTTGCATACAGGGCACGTTTCTCGCTTCAAAACTGATTTTGAATGCAATATTTATTCTATTGTGATATTATCCTTAATTACACATTTCTTTACCCTTTTTAGCCTTTTTACAAACTTCTTCCTCCTCTGTAATTTGGGCATACATTTTGGCTATTAACACGAAAAATTTAATCATTAATATGCCACCGAATTCATCTTTAAATAGGCGACGAACGGCTTCATTTTGTAAATGAATACCCTAGGGATTATTTGCATGATAATTAGATGTATCGAAATAGCTGGCATTTTCTTTCATTAATTCATAAATATCATTCATCCTGAACATTTTTTCGCAGAAAATCATAGTAGAATTGATTATTAAATGTTATATATTTGTAATTAAATATTTGGACGCCTCAAAAATTGCAAAACCTGCATAAATTTGTTTATTGTATAGTACACGAGTTTTACTTAATTGTATCGGTACCAGATCTTCGGAGAAAATCGAAGAGCTATGAAAATAGTTTTAGATCGACGCGCTTTTTAATGTTTTCCATGGTTTTACTCTAAACCGAATTTTTTTTACTTATAGAAATCTTTTTCGAATGCGTTGTCAGCAGCTTGTCGCATTCGAGTGTTGAGATCTATATATTGTTTGAGCCAAGCCTCCTGCCAGAATTGGAGTACTTTATTAATTTTAACAATTTATAGAAATCTTTTTCGAATGCGTTGTCAGCGGCTTGTCGCATTCGAGTGTTGAGATCTAGATATTGTTTGAGCCAAGCCTTCTGCCCGAATTGGAGGACTTTATTAATTTTAACAATTTTTAAACCATTAGAGGAAGCTTGTTTTAGATTCCTATAGTGATTAATATAATTTCGTTTATTTTGAACCTGGCGGAATTTTATTCTCTGAGAGAAATGGTAAATCATTATGCAAATCATTTAATTCTACAGGATAATCAACATCAACATCCAGAATGTAGCCGATGTGTGAATCATCGGGAACAGTGAGAACATAAATGTTGAGATCACTGCACCAAGCACAATTTCTAATCGGAAAATGCTGACACATTGCATACCCGTTTAAATTATTTGCATCCAAGTCTTTGCTTTTATCGAAACTTTTCATATATTTATTATTCGCTTTCGCATATCGATGTGAACATTGACTCAAACCGTCGCCCACACTATTTTGCAGAAAATGAAGCATACTGTAACCTGTTAGTAATTCCAAATTTACCTTCGTGTATTTGCGCATTGCGTCCCAATTTAGACCTGGAACCGTGAAGTAATGCCCATCGTCAAGGTCATACGCCTGATAGCAAATTTTTCGAAATCGCTCGAAGAAGGGGCAAGCAACAATACATCACTTTTCAAGTACAGGTCTGAATAGTCATCTAAATTTTTGCAGTTAAACTTATCCCATACATTTTGCGCATGACTGTAATCCCGATAGGAAATATTGCAATCGTTTAGTTTACTATAAAACTGTTGTTGTGTTGGTATTTTTTCTTCTTTCAATTTATCATCAATGTACTCGTAAGAAAATACGTCTTTACGAGTAACCAAGTTGTATTGTTTCCGATCGGGGAAAAAGCTTTTAACATGCGTATATTCTTTTAAATTTTGAGCAAGTTTATCCAAACTTGAATCTAAAAATCTAAGCTTCATATACACGTTTTGTTCCAGTTCCTCATAGTTATCAACGAGAACAGCTTTACTGAAACTAATTTATTAAGATTACATCAATCTAAAGCTAAATCACGCAAGAACAAATGCTAATCGTATCCACTTAAATTAGGAAAGAACACAGGAATAAACATTGGAATTTTGTAATTTAGATTGCAATTGAAATGTGTCGGCCCACGAAATGCGCCGGTTAAATGACAGTGGTCCATTACTTTATAATTTTCTACTGTAAATGCGCCTTTGCAAATTGACATTTATCAGCAAGCACGTATCGCAACGCTTCAAAACTGGTCGGTTTAATTGTGCTTATTTTTCGTTTCAAATAGTGTTATAATTAAATTTCGTATACCTTTTGTACAATCCGGTCCCGTATATATTTCAAATTTATTCAAACAAAAATCATGCTCACATACGATATAGTAGGCGAATGAATGTGGTACATGTTCCTGCTGTTTGATTGTAAATGACTTGTCGGTATCCGGCTCACATGTAGACATCGGCTTTAAATATGATTCGAAATATGCGTAGATTACGAATGGTACTTTCATTTTTCGCTCATCATAATCCCCAGTAAACCGCAAAAGTGTACTGCACCGTTATCCAATGAAAGTTGTCTAGAAACTAACCTCGATAAGTTTTTAATTAGATCATAGTGACCAGTAGAATTCTCATTTTCCAAATAGATTTACATGACGTTCTTTCTTTCTTTAGTATTGAACCAAATCATTAGCTTTGGACTCTGACTGTAGGCAACTCTATACACTTTCTTCTTTCTGCTTATCACTCATGTCTCCTTGAATGTCCTTCTAAGCCGTTGGACATTTGTTTTACCGGTCTTTTGTCGTATACTGTGTTGTGAGACGGACGTACGTTGTTGGTTTGTGTGCGCCTGGTAGCTCTGTGTGAGAGTGACACCATTTTTCACCGTGCTTGCCGCAGGTTTGTGCAATCCTACAATACGTAATGCACGTTATGTTAATTATTGTTTTCATTTCTACCTAAGAAAATATTCACTACCTACAACCGTTTTGTTTACACCTTCACGATATACGGATATACCGTACATGCAGGACGCCTACTTATTTGTCCTTATCGGATTCCTATGATTGGTTGATTGGAAGCGTTATTATTTGTCATCATACTTGCTACGGAGAGTCAATAAACGTACTGTTTTTCTCTACTCGAGAGTGGAGGGCCTTTTTATTAACTCACCCCAACCGACATCCACGAGCGTTTCGGTTCAGTATATAGGTAGGTACTTAGTTAAAATATTAAAGAACATTTTAAAAATAAATCTGGATAATAACCATGTAATCATACTTATAATCTTGAAAACGAACTAAATGATAAACGTCATAAATAACCACGCAAATCGGCTTATCCAAAACATCGCTAATAATTTCCATTGTTTGGCCCTTTCATTTCCAGACTGCTTTCACCTTTAAATCGTTCGATCTATAATTGCTATACAATGAGGGACCTTGAGTTGCTCAGCGCCCTTTGCCTTGTATTCGTGTCGCATGACATTAGTAAGTCAACACGTATCCTTACAAAAGGACGAGATATCAAACCCAAAATATCGTTTATTCCATCAAGAAAAACTTAATGCGTCTGTTGCATGACGTACGGTTTGAGTTGAGGTTGAGAATTTCTCATTTTAAATATTCATGCTGTAAATTGAGTTGCTTAATTTCCCAACCTGTTTTTTACACATTATATTTTTATACATACTCCCTCCCACTCAATTACACTTTCTTATATAAAGTTAGGAATTCTTCAAAACCAAGTATGGACACTTTGTTGTTAGCTCAGTGCTCACTGAACTGCGGTGTGCTGAAAATTCCTAAGTGAATTGTTGGGTGAGCAAAATGTTTCGTTACTTGAAGAGGTTTATTTATTCGCTAAAAAGGAGGAAGTTGGCAAGTTGAAGTTGGGAAATTTCGGATATTGACGTGACTTAGTTGCAATCCTGAAACTGATGCGGATGAAGCTATTAAAGTTGATATCGAGTTTGAAACAAGGATTGAAAAGTTAAACAAAGTACTTTCTAAATTGTTTCATTGTGACATGATTATATGTAGATGTAGACTATTCTCAAAAAGTTATAATAAAGGCAAAAAAGTAGTTTAGAATTTTTACGGCAAAATTCACTAATACGAATGTGATGAATGGATGAGTTACGAGTTTAGGGAGATCAGTAGAGCGTTAATTTTAACACGGAAATGGTTAATTATCCATGCAAAGTTTAAAATAAAATACTTATGAGACTACCGATTTTACTAATAACGTAGATTTTGCACCCTAATACATACAGAGCATTTATTTTACCATCGAACATTGCATGTAGCGTCCGCAATGTTCGCAGCTAAAATTAACGAGTCAAACTCAAGACAGTGGCGATGCAAGATCAAATTAATTAATTTTAATAATCATGTCGTTACTGTCAGTTGTCAAATGTGTTCCTTGTCATATTTGAATTGATGGTTCACAAATTGTTCATCAATCGTTAACTTCTTTTTCAAGAGTTAGGTCTTCCAATAAGCATCAAAATAGCTCTCACACTGATGCACTGACTTGTCATCGTGGTGTGTCGTCGTCCGTCACACACATTTATTTTGCTATGTTCGACGGTAAAATAAACGCACGGTATAACTAACAGCAATGCATTTAGCCTTTAACAGGTTTATTGTTGGTTGGTTAATCGACAAAATGGACATTGAAATGAAGCTGTAGGGCGGATTTCTAATTTATGCCTTTACCTAATATCTGCTTGAAAGCTATTATTAGATTTTTTTTGGAAAATTCATTTTTAACTTCAAAAAGAAAGTGTTTAGCCGTTCTAGTTAAGCCTTTGATTATTGTAAGCATACTCATTAGCCTTGAAACCTAAATGTAGATGGCGCTAAATTTTACCAATATGGTGGATTTTAAATTACGTTTTAGTCGAGGCCTACTTTAAATATATCTATTCGAGAGTTCACGAAATTGGATTCAATGACACAACACACTAATGTGTGAAATAACCATAGAGATAAAAGTCTATAGAGAGAACGAAAAGTCGATTTATGTGCGAGGGTGGCTTGCAGGCAGGGGCCGGAAGGGGATTACACCAAACCTCCATATTGTTGCACCCAAATTCACGAAATTTGACACATTCAGTCTTGCGTCACTACGTCACTAGTCTGTGCGTATATTTTGGGTAGTCTACATTTTATGGTGCAAATCAATATGGCGGATCAGCGGCGCGAATCACATTTGTATCAACCTTCCCTCTAGGAATATTATACCTTTATGATTTTTATGAAAATAACTATAATACTTGTCTGACTAAATCGTCTTACTTCTATGCAACATCACCATCATTATAAAAAAAAAACAGAAATAACAAACGTGATTATGTCCACTACTTCGCGACATCACTACAGGAAATGCGCTTTGTCTTTTATTTTATAACGCTCAGTAAATAAAAACTTTGTAACTTAAGTACACATTTTATGCGTTTCTATGTGTTGTGTTCATGGATGGATGAGTTATATGCAGTTATCAGTTTGTCGGTTTTGTGGTTGATTTTTAATGTCAATGCCCGAAAGATTACTAACATTAAAAAAATTGGTTTTCATGAGCGCCTTTTCATTGTACAAACGCGTGTATTTTAAAGACGCAATTATTCATTGCAATTGCAAACATATAAACATAAAATTTTATCAACATAAAGTTTTATGTCGGATGAAACAAATATTCCCACGGCCACTATGAAATGGCACACTTTCCCCATAGGTTAGCTAGAAAGATGACAATTGCTCACAGCCGACTCAAATTCTAGCCACTCTCGAAAAGTAATGCGGAAAAGTCGTAATCATGGTAAGAAAACAACATTCGCGTACAGTCTCTTATCGAACTTATGCCATGACAAGTGGCTGCGTCAGTGTCATGGTAGTTTAGGTCAAACTCGTTTTATAAACATTTGATTATAATGTTCCTATAGAAAAATGTGGCCGAAGAAAAAGCAGTGTACCTAACGCGATTGGAAAATATTCACTTTCACATCATGCTGCACATCATGGTGCTTCAAATTATCGCAGTCGTGAGAAATCGAAAACTTCCCAACCATGCTAGGTAAACTACAATTATTTAAGTGTTGTATTTTGCTTTTCAGTTATTCCAGTATAAGTATTTGTAGAAACTAAATGAATATCTTTGTAAAAGCATGGGGAAGTACAATATCGAAGCTTATCTTCAATTTAATTTAAATTTTTAAATAACTTGACCCAGTTAAATTCTTACTCGTTATGTATATGTATTACGTTTTGCTATCACTTTACCAATATTTCAATAGTTACGACACGATAAGACGCTCTGCTGAATTAATGAATGTATAAGAAGCACAAATGAACACAACTGACAAATGAACACAACTGACAACACATACACATATAGGTTTCTATAGATTAGATAATTCCACTATTCAAGTGATTCAACTCACAAACTACCATAAAGTTCAACTGCGTTGTGCGTTCGACCCATATTATCGTAACACATTTACCATTTGTTAAAATATTTGCATACTTATCTCTCTCTCTCTCTAAACTACTAATAGATACATATACAGGGTGTTCTGAAATTAGCGGACAATCGCCAGGTAACATTGTAGATCGTGTCATAAGAAGACGAAAATCTTAATACAAAAATGTCCGAAAGGTCCTGGTTTCTCCTCACGAGGACAAATAATTTTATGTAGATCTGACAACGTTGCTCCAATAATGTTTTTAAATTTGCCACCATAACGTAGCTGCATACTTTAAACAAATCTGACAGATGATTTAATCAAGCTACTAAAAATGTGCAATGATGCAAAACGTACTTTTTAGAAAACAAGTAATTTTCTTGCAAAAGAAAATCTAGTTTTTTCTGGTCTCAAAAATAAAAAAGAAATCAACGTTATAACTATCTTCGGTAAACTAAAAGATATGAACTACAAAAAGAAAAAAATCGATTTTAAGCCGATTTTATGATACCAAAACTCAAACTTTAAGGACCTCGTGAGGACAAACCAGGACCTTCCGGACATTTTTCTATTAAGGTTTTCCTTTTCGTTTGACCCGATCTACAATGTTACCTGGCAATTGTCCGCCAATTTCAGAACACCCTGTATACTTATATTTACTGCTTCCCGAACAAATAGAACTCAAGCAGAGGCAACAAATTAGATAAAATTTAAAACAAAAATAAATTAATGCAAAATACTTAGAAAGCAGTACTTAAAACAAAAAGATAATTTCGAAATTCAAAAAATAATTTGTAATATGAACAAAAAAAGTATTTCATCATTCATCGAAATGCCTACAAAAAATAATTAATAAATTTATGCAAAAGTATTTCAATATTTATTGATTTTTTATTTTATTTAATCTTTCGAAAGTCGGCATTTTATTTTTGATAGTTCCCCATGGTTGAATTAAAAGGTTTTAGAATGTTAGAGAATTCGAAACCGACTTGGTTGGTTGGCAAAGCAATCGTCTAAGTTTTCATCTTTTCGTTTCAGTATACAAAAATTGCAATCTTAGTGCAGCGATGCACACTGTGTGTGTGTGTGTGTGTGTGTGTGTGTGTGTGTGTGTGTGTGTGTGTGTGTGAATGGGTGCAATATCCACCATTTCGCGATGCTTTCAAACTAAACTCTCAAGAATGATTCAGCTCACTGAAACTGCAGTATAACTCAGTATTGTGTTGCATTTTATTGTTGTTTCGTTCGAGAGTGTATACGTTCAGTCACTAAGCTGACTGGAAACTTCAAATTCAACCTCATGCACGCGGCGGGACAGAAAAGTATATGTTGGTAGGTCGATCGTGCACTCTCATACAAAATTAATGCAACCAACAACCAAACCAACATAAATAACACTGTAAATGCATCGTGACATTGTCCATGCATGCATGTCCATGAGTACATGCCATGTTGCTTTTTGAGGTCAGTCAAGAAATAAATGCCTTTACAATTTAACGGAAATATCTAATATTAGAAAATGAAGAAACAAATTTCTTCAATGGGAATGAGAAACAGTAAAAATCTTCGACAATCTTTTCGTAAATGTGCTGAGTAAGTTTTATTGAAAAAGCATTTTTTCTACATCTGGTCATTATTAGCATCTTTTCAGCGAGTAATGGTACCTATAACTCACTACCGTGTATTATGGATTTTCATAACTCACTACAGTGAGTTATGGATTTCCATAAATCACTGCTAATTTAATAACATGATCGCGTATATCTAATAGCTCCGCCAATGGCTCTATGTGTATCGGCCGCCATATTGTTATAGCTCATCAGTTGGTGCTTCGTTGCTTCATCGAGAACATAACATTGTTTTTGTTTAATAGGTGTTGAAGGTGTAGAAAAAGTATAGTATTATATTCGCGATTATGGCCATTAATCACGATGATGAAATTTGCGCCCACGAGCCATAGGCGAGTGGCGCAATTCATCAGATGATGGCTATCATAGTCGCTCATATAATAATATACTATTAAAGGTTACAATTTACTAAAAAGTGTCATACAAAATAATTGTACAAACTAGTAGCAAAATTGAGTCAATCAACTGAACATTTGACTTGAAATTAACAGTACTTCAGGGAGAGAATTCAGTTGACTCACTGGATTCAACTGAGAAAATCTCAGATATTTTTCGAAAAGAACGCAGCAACTGTTTGCTGTTCTCGTGTGGATTTTATGCTTAAATGTTCGGAGTATAGGTATAGTTGTAATATCATACGCATTAGCGGTATCTTGACCTAGCGTATAGTATACTCGACGAATACACAAACAAATATTCAACATGGATCGAGAATGAAGAAGAGAAACATCATATAAACGAGTGAATGTTGAACTTAAAAGTACTGCAAAGCAAACCGTTCCGTTCACAAACAAACCACCTATAAACAAGAGAACCGGCGATGTGTTGAAATGATAAATCGTCGTGCACGTTTCGATTTACACTACTTTAAAACATTTCATTCCTCTTCCCTGACCTGACAATATTGTTTTGTAAATTATTTCCTTCAGCGTGGATTATAATAGGAAATCGTGTGGAATTATTTGACTAAAAGCCCTTCTTTATCTTAAATTCTACAAACTTGTAGATTTAAAAGGATTATGTTTATGGGGTCATCAAAAAAGTTCAAAATAAAACTGGTAACTGCAACTGGTAGAGTTTACAAAATTAATACGGCCACAAATGTACTATATTGCTAGGAAGACAAGGCAAATAAGAAGAAATGCAAATGTCCCAATTAACTCCCGACGATGGGATCGGAATTGAATTAGTACCGTTACGCCCGGACGCTTCCACATGTATTCTGGACCATCATGTATTCTGGAAAGCTTCACGTATAGGTACAGTATAGTGTAGGAAGCAAACCGGAAATTAAATCCTGATGAGAGGATACTAATGTATATAGATAGGTATGTGGATGCCCTGTTTCAATTCTACGCTCGTCCGTCATCCTTATGCACTTTCTGCAATGTTCTGAAGCAGTACCTATGCTTTTCGCACCCTTCCTTGTCAAACTTCTTGAGTCTTCATTTACTTGCAACGATTGTAACGTTCCAGGACACATTTTATCTCAAATTTTCTGACCAAAATCAATTAAAAGTTTATATTTTCCAGAAAATGATCCTTTTTCACGTGATTATAACTATATGGACTTCATTCCTTCGGTCTTTTCTTTTTATCTTCTTTCTGAGTCCTACCTATACCTATATTTTCAGCAAACATATCTATAGATCATCATTTTCTATATTTTCCTGGCACAATCTTCTTATTCCTATCGACTTTATTTTTCCATTCACTTCCTTTCATTGTGTTCAATTGAGTAGCCTTTTTAGGTACAAACTGTCTGAAACCAATTGGAATGGTTGGCAAACCGTGAAAATACGAGCCTCGACTCTCGAGTGCGAGAGAATAGCGTTCCAGTTCCAAGCATCCATGGAAAGTGTCTGGTTGCTATGACAACTCCGCTGCCACTTGATTTAATCTAGAGGATCTAGAAAAGCGCCTATATACCTAGAAATAAGTGCGAAACGGCGCACACAATTGCACATAAGTTTCACTTCTAATTATTTACCAACATTTTGTTGGACGTCCTTCATGATGAACGAAGCGTAAAATATGATCTGCACATCTTCAACCTTATACATAGTGTCACATATTGACGACATAGGCGCCGACTCCGTGGGTGCTCCGGTGCTCGGGCACCCATGAAACATCCGATACGTGTGTGTCGAGCATCTTTGAGCTTCAAATTTTGTTGTGTTGACCAGTGGTCTAGGACCATTCTACGCGGCCATTTTGGCGCGCAGAGACAGTTTGGCGCGGGACTCTTCGGCGCAGGGACCATTGTGCGCAAGTAGTTTGGGCGCAAATCGTTTTTGGCGCAGGTATATAAATATTTAGAGAAATTCAGATTTATATAATTAAAAGAGAATAATACGAAAACAGTAATTAGAGCGCATTACATTTATGTAAAGCAAATCTCAGATTATATAGTCATTTATAAAACATTGGAAATATTATTCCTAGAGTTGGTGCTTAGAAATTGAACGCATCCTATATTATTATAAATCCGAATTTCTCTAAATATTTGTATACTTGCGCCAAAAATGACCTACGCCCAAGTGTCCCGCACCAAACGGTCGGGCCAGAAATATGTATAGTTCGTATCGTTTGTAAGAAATTTAAATAATTAATTCTTTTTGAAAGTTTAGAAACAAATTACTCCATTATGCATGTCCACATGAGTACAATATGTGGCTACCGGCGAAACTCTCTCATGTTAATCAAAAAAGTTGAAACAACACACAATTTCTTCGACCGAAAATTGGCCGTATTTTATGGTTTCATGGTACTTGACTAAATCATAAATAAATTGTAAATACCCCTCAATGATTATTATAAATCATTTGAAGACCAGGTATATTTTCGGCCCAACGCACCACACCCTGTTTAGTAAAGCTGTCCTTCTCTTACTCGTCGAATGAATGAACGATAACGGGTTGCCTAAAAACGAATTTGCCTCACTCTCACGAAGGTTCGAGAAAGGGCCGGGTTTTTCCTAATTGTAAAAATGCTATTGTGTGCAGTAGAGTACAAAGAATTCTTTGGCGATAAATACTGGTAAACTTATAAAATTTGGGTATATAAATACAAATGAAGCTCTAAGGAACAAATTGTGGATGTACTCGAGGATATTGTTGTTGACTCTGCATCCATAAAAATCACTAAAGACATTTTAGCTAAAAGTACAATTCGCGCGGATTTAACATTTATACATGACAATTTCGGATGTTTAGTACAGGCAATAACGAAACTTCTACAGAAGGTTTTGTCATTAAATGAACAATTTCAAATTATAACTGCAACAGTGGAAATAGTGAAAAATGCTCCAGGGTTGAGGGGTGAATTTATAGGTGAAAATTGTGACAGTGTGTTTGAAGCAAATCTAGGATTAAATTCAATGCGGAAAATTAACAATGCGTTATCCGACGTAAGTGACGAATTAAATGATTATAGTATATTATTCAATGAGCCCATAATGCAGGCTATTATACGCGAGGGCAAGTTTACGTCACGAGGCG
>JARJEB010022393.1:0-10637 GCA_030264535.1 Liometoxenus newtonarum
TAATGGGTTGCATACATAGATATAGGCTGAATCGTTTACTCAGATCAATATAGGTAGTAATATTGATGTTAGTGTGGTTGCCTACGATGAAATTTCAAATTTTTTCACTTTTTTAAAAAGTTGTTAAAAATGGTCTAAATTAAGAGTGATTTTTTCTTTGCAAACTATTGCGCAGGAGACCCATTAACATGACCCCAAGCAGCGCTTCTCAAACTTTCGTATTTCGTGCCCCCCTTGTTGACCTTCAATAATTCTACGCCCCCCTGCATGTATAACTAGATTTGGAAATATTGGCTACCTACATTGCCGATACTTGTTCATTTATTTCGTTTATTCGATGGCCCCCCTCTACAGTTTAGGCCCCCCGGTGGGCCGCGCCCCACAGTTTGAGAAGCACTGACCTAAAGTTTTTAACATGTAAATCTCCATGGCCACACAATAAATAAATTTACTGTATATACTTAGTTACATTGTATTCTATTGAGGGGTTAGGTTAGAGACCCATAGTCTCTCTCACTTACTCTGTGAATTAAGTATCTAAGTAATAATATCAATGTTTGAACAATTTATTTCCCAAATTGATTCGCTTCTCGTATCGTTTATTCGGATCTAGGCAGACGTAAATAATCGACTCGAAAGCATATCATGCAATTTGGAGGGTGGTAGGCGTGCAAGTCTATTTTATATGTACATAGATACTTATACGAATATATCTACGGTTTAATATATACGGATAGGAGGATTTTATTTATCTATATTAATGATATTTATGATTCCACGCCAATATCTGATCTGATAAAGGTACCTATATTAGAGTCATTAGAGATATATAAAGATGGAATTTATTTCATTATTATAGATATAAGTTCATTATTAGGTAAACCTATGCCTCTGAAAAAAATGGAGGTAAAATTACATTCCTGTGTCATTTTAAGTAAATTTTACATTTCATATCAAATTATTACAATTTTTCTTTATATTTAAATTTACTGAAAATTTTTAAAAATACATTGGAATAATAAAAAGAAATAGTAATTAATATTTCCAATGTTTCTGGAGAAAAATCACAAATCGCTATATGTAATTTTACATTTTGTACGTAACTTAAAGTACAGAAGATCGGTAAATTTACATTTGCGACCATTATTATTGAGGTAATTTTACTTTTTATTCTTTTCAGTGTCAGCTAACCAGGTTTCTTTGTTTAGTTTTTATTTTGTTGGATCGTTTGGACGTAACTTACTAATTTTTTATATATACGTACTTAAATATGACTATTAATTCTTTTTGATTAATTATTGATAGATATTTTAAAAGTTTAAATATATACGAAAATAATTCAAAATTTATTATGATAATTTAAATGACTAATCTAAAACTTTGGAAATGTGCTAAAACTGCTAAAAGTCATTTTTCTGAAATATATAGATAACTTTATTATAAATGTTTGGTGTTGCGATAGTGTCAACAAATTAGGACTTTAATTAAACACAAGGTAAAATATATAATTTAACAAATAAATTAACAATTAAATAAGTTAACTGAAATTGACATGCATATGGCTCGCTCACAGTGCGTCAGAAGCAAGACACAATTTTTTATGTTTATCGTGTCGCCGATTCTTCATTATTATTAAATTATTTATTATTATTATTATTATTAAATTATTTATTATTATTTTCTATAACAAATTCTTGTACTCAAGTAAAGTCTAGAAATAGACAAAGAGAGTTAATTTAATTGCGTTATCATATAGGTATGTATAAGCATTTGTGAAGTTAGTTAGTGAGTTAATAACGACAATAAAATTATGAGGTTTTCCGTAATTTTATTGTCGTTATTTTTACTCGCCAAATAGAATTACCTATTTTTATATGAGTTAAAATTCAAATTTCATTTTGTTTTTAGGTAAGTGTTGAATTTGGTTTCGGAACATAAAAATAATATTTCTGTTACCATCTATTTTATACGTTTGAATGTAAAATCTTTAATAGATATTTCTTTGCCTCTGGCCACTATAATGGTATGAAATGACACTTTCACCTTAGATTATCTATAGAAAATTGACAATTGCTCAAGCTCATATAGCCCATTCAGCGTAATGCAGAAAAGTTAAAACTATGTGGTAGATCAGCGGTTCCCAACCTTTCTGGCTTGAGGAGCCTTTTTTAGAATCAACTCTTATGGCGGAGCCCCTTGGGCTTCCGATAGTCCAAAAAGCCAGCTTGATTATTTTGAAAGGGTACTGAACGTGTTTAGACTGAACAAAAAACCAACCAGCGTAAATGAGACTTTCATACATTTGACATCGACTTAAGATGTCAAATCTATAAGAGTCTCATATCCTGCTGAATTTATGCTTGATGGTTTCTTGTTCACGCTAAACATGTTTAGTACCCATTTAAAAATTCAAAATTATCAAGCATGTCATTTTGGGCTATCGGAAAATTAAAAAATTACTTTCAAGTGCATTGAACCTGTCAAATTTTCAGTCTGAAAGTATTTTTCACTCTTTGTATTGATACATATTTATTCATTTCCTTCTTTTGTTATTCAATTAATTTTTTGTTTTAATTTCGTGGATCGTGGATTAATTTCGTGCTCCGCGGAGCCCCAAGGGTTGGGAACCACTGTGGTAGATAACAAAAAAACCATCCAAACCATGTTGATATGAACTTTTCAATGAAAATTTAACCGTTAGAAGAACAGAAAATATTCAATTTTATACTCGAACTATGGAGTAATTCGTTCGTGCGACTGTGCGAGGAATTGAATATTTTCCTAAATGTTCTGCTGATAAGGTAAAACCGTTGACTGAATAATAGAAGAAGACTGACAAGTGCCTGTAAACTCCAAAAGTCTAGGAAGGTTTCAAGGAGCGCACTCTGCCGAGTCTAGGTACATTGGAGCTTCACTTAGGTGCGCATACTTGCCAGTCTTCTTCTATTATTCAGTCACCGGTAAAACGAATAATATTTATGATATTCAATGTTTATATAAAAAAAACATATATATGTATCTATAGGTACGAGCAATAAATTTCATATTATTAATTTAATTTCTATTTGCTTCAGATCATTTGAGAGAATCGATGTTCCATTTCCATGATGGGGTCCATTCTACTTTTCCAAAAAAGGTAAGCCATCAATAGAATTTGTTAAAATAACATAAAGTATTTTGTGTGTATACGTATATCCGCGACTTCTATCTAATAGATTAATAATTTACGAATTATTAATTAATTATTAACAATACAGAGTGATACGCCCACCGCTTCAGTCATGAGAAATGAGAACATTTACATAACTTAAGGAACGCACATGACTGTTTGGATTGAAGTTATTATTACATAATCATGCGCGGAACGTACCTGTATATACATACAGTGCGTTTTTAAGATGTCACATTTTTTCATTTTAAACGTTTTGAATTGAAGAATTTAAATTTTTTACGTCAGGCAGATAAACTAATAATGGTCTGAGCTCACGGCATTAAAACGAAATTGTCAGTTTGGCTGCCTATCACAAAATATTCAAATTTTTCAGTTTTCTTTCATTCTTTTTCAGTCAGTGTCAGTATAGATATGACTAATTTTATTGGTACAAGTAGGTATCTACCTATAGATACAAATTAAGAGCTTGATTATTTGCATTGTTAAAATAAAAATGCAGGAGACTCATTAACACTCTGGCTAAAGTATTTACCATTGGTTAGGTACGAAAGCATACTGTATATCTATATTAAGGTACTTGTAGTTAGGTATATTATTTGCAATCGAACTAATTAACAAGTTATGTTAACAATTTGTTCCTAACGTTTCTTGACGAAGGCTAGAAGGCTTCCCGCATACGTTATGCGTTATTCTTTTGTGTTTCATTAATCATCATTAATCAAAACTATAAAATAAAAATAATAAATGGAAAGGAAAAAAATGATTAATTATTGAATGGCAATGTCGTGTACTTTGTATCAGGTTACGATAAATGTCATTGCAATAATTACTAACTTATTAGCATCTTTAATAATCTTTAGATGAAGTACCTTAAATAATAAGAATAGTTGGTAAGTATACTCGTACTTGTAGTTCCACCATTAATTCTTGCAAGTACTTTTTAATACAGACATCTGTTGAGTCTTTTAACAACTAAACTAAAAACTTGGAAACAATGCAAAATAATTTATTTATTTTGATGTTTGTTTATTCAGTTGTAATTGTAAGTAAATCTTTTAAAATCATTTATCTAGCAAAGTTTAATTAAAAGAAACGCAGGAACAAATACAAATTGAAATTAGTCAAGCAGTTGTTTTTCTATTTATTGAATTGCAATTTGTCTTTGAAGGATTCGGATTGCACTTGCTTATTTATATAGGTACCGTGAATCCGGACCGGGGTTCGGGTCCGGTGTATCATGTGCTGAATAGTGCAAAAAAGCACTTTGTCAGGTGCATCCGTAACATGTTAAAAGAAAATAACAATAGGTGATGAAAGAAATTCAGTTATATAGGTATAGGAATCAGGGGTCGACAGACCGCAGCTCTTTGCATGCCTATGCTTTCAGCAGACATCAACTCAGACAGAAGAAAGCTTGGTTATGATGTTTTCTTAAAAACTTGGCTCTTCTCATTGGAAAGTCTGCTGACCCCTTGGCCATGGATAGGTATATTCTATGCATTTACATTATGCATTAGCATATCATCGGACCGCACCTGATAGGAGGTATCTTGCGACTTGACATTTTCTTCTTTTGTTTTATTTGTTTTTAAGTGTTTCCATATTATGATTCAAACATTCAAATATCGTCACATTGTGTTATATTTGGACAGAGACAGAAGGGCCGTGCTGCGGTGCTACCGTTCGTTTAGTTATATACCTATAGCGAGGCAACTTCCAGTTTGTCATCTTGTTCTTAATTTCCACGAAATTGCTTATTTATTTTTAGTTTTTAGTTAAATAATTGCTTTTTAAAACTGAATGAGTGGCACGTGCCTTTTAAAACTACATATTTACACAGCTTGATCTCGTTTCGCTGTTCTAATCTTTGTCATCTAAAATGGGGATTCGTTTTGGTAATTGATAAAACATTTGAACAAGAAGACTGACGAGTGTCTATTGTCATAATTTATTTGAGTTTACGTTTCACTGTTTCACATGCGTCAACATTTACTCACCAGGACACCAAGTACCTTTCGGAGTTTTACCGTTGACTGAATAATTGAAGAAGACTGGCAAGTATGCGGACGTAAGTGAAGCTCCAATATACCTAGACTCGGCAGAGTGCGCTCCTTGAAACTTACCTAGACTTAAAAAATTTAAACTGTTTAAAATTTAGAACTGTAAAAATGCTAAAGCGACACTGCAGCGCCGACTTGTAGCAAAAATCATGTTGGCAAATGGGCCGCCGGACGCGTTCGGTATTGAAACTTTTAGTTTACAAACACTTGCCAGTCTTCTTCTATTATTCAGTCAACGGTTTTACTTATTTTTGAGATATTGTGGTATGGTTTTTAAAGTAAGTATTTCGAAATGTTAAAACCACTTAACTTAGCAGTAAACAATGAATGATTCATATTATGATGAATGATGAAGGAGTTGAGGTGATGTTTGGACGGATATGTATAGGTATGCATCACCAATACAATTGTAACGCGTTGTGTATGTAAGTGATTGCAACAAAATTAAGAAAAATTAACACAAAGCCATCAGCAGGCCGCAGCCTCACAAAGTGCATCACGGAATATGTATGGTCATCACAACGCTCATATCGGATTGGGTGATGGCGCAAATTTTTGTGAAATTCCTCGTTAGGATGTGTTGTTTATGGTTTCCTTTGTCGGCGCGTCGGTAAGCCATTAACTCACTAGCGCATATATACGGCTAATTGTCACATCGTAAACATTCGGACGTTCGGAAATTCGAGACGCCGCCGTACTCGTACCATACTCACTCAACTCAAACATCCTTTTGCTTCATATATTCTTTTATATATTATATAGGTACGTATGCAAGCTCTTTACTCTTATTGTTGTTGTTGTTGTTACTTGCGGCCTTATTGGCTTAGGTATGATAAAGTCTGAACCACCTTTTGAACAATAAAAAGAACCCAAGACCCAGTCTTCGTCCTCGTCCATACATTTGATCAAATTGCGTTTTTATTTCAAGATTATTGTTTTCCCGTTGACCGCCAGCCAAATTGCCCGAAATTGTTAAAGTTCGAATTCTTTCCGTACTAACATTTTAGGTATACCTTATATAAGAAGTCTAAAAATTGGGTGTGTAGGGGTTAGCGAAACGTCCAACTTCATAAACCCGTGACGGTGACGATGACGACGGAACGGAAATTCGATACTTTGGCGCCGTCTATTAGATCATAACAACGTTGAACTGAACCGAAGAACCGAGGCCTATCCATTCATTCGCATGATAAACATTATAAAACCGACAAAACAGACGTATATCCACACCCCGATACTATATGTCTTCAGAGTTTCAGACTATATTCAGACAACACAGGGGCAATTCTTTTGAAAAGTTTAAAAAACTTGTGCGGTGGCAGCAATTCTTCAAAATTAATCAATTTCAAGTTCAAAAACCGCAAATTTTCAGTTTATTTCCGTCTTCCGTGTTTAAAAATTATTTGTAAGTATATTGAAATTTGAAATTAATCACCTGCACTTTCATAAGCGTGTTGAGGCGTAGTTTCATTAATATAAGAAATAATCGAGACGAATTCTCGGATGCTATATAGGTATCTATAATAATATTAATTGAATTAAATTGAAAATTGCCCTTTATTATTATTTTTTTGAGTTTGAAAGGTATTAAGGGCAGGTGCTTTTCAATTACCAAATTGTCCTTATATATAGAGCGTAAAAATAGCTATAGATACCACCAAAACCCAAAAATTACCTACATACTTATAGCTAATACAGAAATCCTTATTTCTCCTTGTCATTGTCCCATCG
This sequence comes from Liometoxenus newtonarum, assembly GCA_030264535.1. Taxonomy (NCBI): domain Eukaryota; kingdom Metazoa; phylum Arthropoda; class Insecta; order Coleoptera; family Staphylinidae; genus Liometoxenus; species Liometoxenus newtonarum. The sequence continues at coordinate 6,964 of JARJEB010022393.1, forward strand.
AATAATTCTATATTTGAAAAGACAACAGAGTTTGATGCAACGTGAATGGGAAACATGAATGGAAACTTTTGCTCTACGACGATGCTTCACCTTGTAAAGCCCAATATTTGATTTAAATTGCAATAGGTACTTAGGTACTCAATTATAATATCTATTACCTACCTGTAGAGGTGCTGTCATCTTCAATTTGTCTGTTACTTCAATTGTTTTCTTTGATACCGCTTATCCGCACCTTCCTTCCTTGTCCTATTGTCCGCCTCAATTGTTTAACTGTTTAACATAAAATTTTGGCTTTTAGATAGATACGTATTTAAAAAAAAGTTTTTAAACTCTTCGTTTTGTACATTTTATACCGATCTACATATACCGTGCGTTTATTTTACCGTCGAACATAGCATGTGCTATGTTCGCAGTCAAACTCATGGTAGATGGCAGTGGGGATTTGTATTGCTAACGACGGTGAGAGAGTGAGGATGTGTCAGTGCATCAGTGTGAGAGCAATTTTAATAATTATTAGAAATTGACAACTGACATGACAACGACATGATCATAAAAATTAATTAGTTTGATCGTCACTGCCATGAGTTTATTTTAGCTCCAAATATTGCGTACGCTACAAGCTATGTTCGATGGTAAAATAAACACTCTGTATATTCTGGTGAGCATCACTTACCTTATATACATACCTTCCCTCCTATGAAAGAGTTTGATCATCTTCACCAGAGTTTACCAATCTGTGTCGTTGTCGTCGTTATGATTCTGAACGCGTTCCGAAGTATCGTATCATCTGTCTATATATTCTATACATATAAGCATCAAAACTAAATATATAATATACTTATATGAATCCCCGCTATGTGAAAGAACACCCAACAAGTCGGCGCCTTTGATCTTCGCCGGTTTTTGCCGCGTCTCACTCCGCCCAGCTCGTCATACCGATATATATGAAGAGATGAACATTACACCAAACCAAACCAAAGCAAAAACAGTCCAACAACCAACAACCAACAACTACGAACCCATTCAAATACATTAACAACTTGGCAATTACCGTAACGATTCAAATGACGACAACGAAACTGTTGTCAGTGTCAGTGCCTAGGTAGTGATGTCAGACTAACAATGCTCAATTGTTTCATTGGAATAATGAAACAAAAGTCGAACATATCAAATAAATAATCTAACTTAGTCTTAGGAGTAGAAGAGATTAACTCATACGTGGGTTATCCATTATGTGGATTATCCACATAATCCACATAATCCACATATAATCCACATAATCCACATATACAATCCACATAATAATCCACATATTCCCAACTTTCATGGTTCATGTTAAATTCCCATCTGCAGGTGGTGCTCGTATGGGCTAATTTCTTCTACTCTTATAGGTATTTATCATATATATATACCGTGCGATTATTTTATCGTCGAACATAGCATGTGCTATGTTCCTATGTACGATGGTAAAATAAACGAGTCAAAATCATGGCAATGCCGGGAGGGGATTTGTATTGCTAACGACAGGGCGGCTGTGGTGATGCACGGTCAAAGTAATTTGTATGATCATGCCGTTACTGTCAGTTGTCAATTTTGTCCCTTGTCAGAATTTGAATTGATTGTTCACAAATTCTTCATCAATCATGTACGCAACCGAAGAAAATGTAGAAATAATAAAAATGTACGCACGAAATAAAAGTCTGCGGACTGTTCGCGATTTATTTTCCATCAAATATCCTGAGAACATGCCTATCTATGTTCGACGATAAAATAATCGCTCTGTATATACATTCGTGGACCTGATGTGAGGAGTCTATTTACATATACTTATTTAAATTTCTTTTATTATGCAACGTTCACGTTCACGTATAAGAAATTTACTTTTAACTATTCTGTCTTGAAGTTGAAGTTGAGATATAGTTAATATAAATTTTTGTATAAAGTTTCTCGTTTGGGAAAAATAGTGCATCTATGTTGCTCCAGGAACGTCGGAAACGAGTGACATATGATCATCGCTAAACAGCTGAACGATCCCAACATGTAATGGCCGATTTACTGTAACAAATTGCTGTCGCAACGGCGGCGGCCTTACGACCAAGACGACGACGACGACGATGACGATGACGATGATGTGCTCCTTACGCTTTCGCGTTATGAGTTTTCTTATAAGTACCCTATCCTATATCTATACAACTTCCAGGCTAGAACTCGGCCGCAACAACGAATTTAGCTATGGCTTGGCTTCTTGTCTTTTTTGCGTTGATGCTTCCATCTTCTTGCACACACCAATTAGTTGAATTATTATTCTAAGTTATCTATCTAAATGGTAGCGCAGCTCGCTGCAATGATAGAATATACATATAAACGACACGACACGAAAAAATAGAAATGAAGATGGAACGAACGAGAGTCGAGAGGAAAAAGTAAAATAAATGTATGACACGATGGATGGATATTAACGCGATGATTCCAATCTATTTAGTCTCGGCGTGCACGAAATGCATTTTCGGGGGCTACTTAATTAGAAACGAACGAACTTCTTTGACAGAACTAGGATAGAAATAAGTTGGCAAGACAAGGCAGACATGCCTAATTCATGAAAAGTCCGACATATTTAACTTAACTGCGGCGTATCTAAGTGAGTTTGTTAATCGCTTCATACTTCATATGTTTTGGATCTGCAGTGCTATACTTACCTACATCTAAACTAAAAAATGAAATAGTTGTCTTTATAATTAATAAGTAGTTATACATATATGTAATTATTGAATTTGGGAAAACTTACATGAATTTTGGATGATGTTCTTTTGGATTAGAAAATCGTCTTATGCAATTCTTCGTTACTCACATTTTTACTTAATTACTTCTGCGTCTTCCTTACAACCGTGATTGCAATATGAGGTACGTAGATATTGCCAAATGTCAAATGATGTGTATTATTTACCGTAAATAAAAGACAATATTATATACTTACCTATGCGAATCAGAAAGACTTCCTCACACAAAACATTACCTATTCTACGGATTGAAGCCAGGGGCGGACCGCTAGCTTTAGGGGCCCTGGGCTAACACTATTTGGGGCCCTATACGCAATTGACCAAAGTCTGGATACTAGGATGATGAAATGTGGCAATCAAGTGTCTCGCACTATCTACTATAGGAACTGAAGACCGGCGTTAAACTCAATTTTGAACTTTTTGCGGTACCTATGCACCAAAAGTTAAAATTATGTGTGGACATGCCGACGGTGACGGTGAACAGTCACAAAGAACAATTAAATGAAAAAGTGAAGAGTTTCAGGAACGGGACAGCGGAGGAAACGTATAAGATCACGGTGGGCGCAAGCGAAGGGGCCCATTGACTGAACGGGGCCCTGGGCTGAAACTGCAGCCCATAAAGACCATACCTAGATTGTTTTTGAGGAGTATAGCTTACGCCACAGCACCATGGTCACTTAGTTGGGCCCTCTGTGCATCTCCTGATGTTAGTATAAGTTAGTAATTTCTGACGAATACAAACATCCATGCCTTCCAGGCGAGAGAAATCCGTGAAAAAAAACTCTCGCCTGGATGGGATTTGGGATTCGAACCCATGACCCCTAGCGGTGAGCGAGCATCGTGCCTGAACACTCTGCCCACTCGACCACCACGGCCCCTGGGCTATAATTTACTTTA
>JARJEB010022406.1:0-21298 GCA_030264535.1 Liometoxenus newtonarum
TCAGCCGGAATTTTGTTCACAGCAGACACACAATCACAAAGACACACAATCACACACACGGACATCAGGCCAAAAACCACTTTTTCGGACTCAGGGGAGCGAGATTCGTGGAGATCCGTCGAAATCCCGACTTCGACCAAACGGGGTGACTCCAATACTTTCCTATACTATACCTTCGGTATGTATCGGAAAGTAAAAATTGGTTCAAACATGGTTCAAACCTCCGGCCAATGCCTCCGGCATTTACGAATCAGTGTACCATCAGTGATCGGTTTCGGTGGGTGCATTCCGGTATCTTACACCGTGTATAAACGTGAACGTTTACAGCTTCTCAAAGGAAGGCACCCAAGTGATCCAAGTGTTCCGGATCACTGTGACCTGATCAGTTTTCATAAATGCCTCTTGACTCAGACTGTTCTTAAAATCGTGTACCCGAGCGCAGCGAGGCGTCTGAGGTGTCTTCAATCCACCCATATCTTTAAGTCCGCACACACCAACGCCATACTGTGGGAGCGGGAGCGTTAGCGGGATTGACGCGGGATCAAATCATGTGGCGGGATATGAGAGTATTCAGTACAGTATTCACACCGGACGGTGCGACCAAGGACCATTCACCACTCCAGAATGCCATCCAAGAGCTTAACAGCTTCGGTTTTTTCGTATTTGCTTGAACTATTGTTTGGCTTGTAACTGGTAATTTGGCGTGCCCGTGAGAATAGATTGATGAATTAGTTGAAATTAATTTCACTTCGTCTTATCGAGACCACAGCTTTTGTTATGCAGGCGCTTCCGGTTCGTCAGGGAAGGCAACAGTGGCGCCTGGGATACTTACTATGTGTAAAGTGTTACAATTTTTGTTATTTTCAAGATGAAAGAGATCTCTATAAATTATTATATAATATAATATGCAAATATGTTAAATACTGTGAAATATAAATTTTTTTTTTACACCTGTTTAGTTGTATGGTCATTATTAGCATTTTTTGAGTGATTAATGGTACCTATAACTCACTATACCGTGAGTAATGGCTTTTCATTACTCACTACCGTGAGTAATGGATTTTAGAAATTACTGCAATTAAATAACATTGATCGCGTATTAAAGTTCAACAAGATTTAACGAATTTGAAGTGACCGATCGAATTGATCTATAAATCTAAAAATACCGAAGCAACCAGAGAAATACTGTCAAAACTGTATGTGATCGTCCGCCATATTGATTCACTTGTCAGATTCGTTGCTTCATCGAGAAATCACCATTTGTATTTTTTGTTAAAAATAGTGCAAGGTGTAGAAAAAGCATAGTACCTACTTATTATATTCGCGATTATGGCCATTGTTCACTCAGATGAATTGCGCCACTCGCCTGGCGGCTCGTGGGCTCAAACATCATCTTCATGAACAATGGCTGTCATAATCGCTCATATAATAATATACCATATTGATTGGTAAAGATATGTTTCATTTCGAAATTAAAAAGTGTTAACGGTGTAACTGTTGACGGTAGTTATCGGTATTAGGGTGTATAAATAATTGGCGACACCGTATAAATGGTAACAAAGTATTTAATGAGTTGTAATTGTAGTTTTTAGTATCGACAAGTATCTGGATCTCTGCTAGGTAGTTATGGAATGAATATGCAAAGCGTTTATTTTGCCATTGTACGTAGCATGTGCTATGATCCTATAAGCGTTTTCCATTTTTGGGATTCAAGCCTGATGAGCTTGAAACACATGAAGCGCATGGGTTTGATGCACAGTTTTCAAATATAACAAGTACCAAAGCACCAGCGGGCAAGTTAATAAAAATCTAACCTCTTTTATATTTAGATTACGTTTTGCTCGTCGAGCCCAAGAAATTTGCTTGGTCATCAGGGGGCAGTGGAAGAAGCTTGCGCTCCAAGCCCAAAGAAAATAGAACACAACTTGAGCTCGAGTTGGTGCGCGTGGGCTCGTTTGCGAGGCCAAAACAGCATAATCGAAAGCAATTAATATCGATTTTTAGGCTTCCGTACATTTATCCTATAATTCTACCCGTCAGTAGTCCAACCCGTGAGGGTTATTTTACAAGTAGAAACACTCACGTTTACGCCAATGGCTGATTTAGCCGCTCGTAAAAAACTGAGCCTACTTGACTCTTGACTAAGTCCTTTCCCTACTAGACCTACCCACCCATCGATAGATGGGTTCCACAAATTTGAAATCTTTGTTTAGAAGCATAGATAATTTTATTTTAAATAAAAAAACAACAACACAATAATATAACGAAATTGGTAGTACAATGTGCAATTTTTAATGAATTAGAATTTTAAAGTGGTGATTTTAATTATCTAATCATCTAATGTATATCGAAATTGTAGGGGCTAATATTTATCTAGTTGTAAAATCGAAAGCCTAAGCATCACATTCCCATCATAATAACTAATTATTCCAGAGGTATTTGTTCCACAACAATCTAAAAGAAAAATGATAAAATTAATATTTTTAAATACAGTTTTCCATTACATTAGCAAATAATAAAAATGATTGAATTAATTTATTAGTATGTGATGTATAATAGGGTAAGAAATAAAACAAAACCAAGGACTAAATTGTGAAGCCTAAAGCAGATCCCATTTTGAGTATTTATTTTCTTTCATTTATTCGACGTAGTTTCTGATGCTTAAGCACTCACCTTCGAGAGCGACACACGGTACTGATACTCGGAGTTGCCGGCCGGTCGTTCGGGTATATCGCGTCCGCGTCGTCTAAGTTCCTGGCTGACTTCCACTAAGTCCAGGATACTAATAGGATCCACTTTGTGCTTGCCAATCAGCCCGACTAAATACTCGATGTAGTGCAGCCTATAACGAGTAACACACAAAAGAAAAAAAAAGAGTAACACGCTAGGACTTGGTTTGCAAATTGTGTTAAAATACAGTTAAGTCGTTTCATGTAGGGCTTGTTCGTAGCTACTAATTAATTAAAAAAATCAACCCGTATTTATCAGCACCTGACTCAGTCGTTGACGATACACATCACGGGGTGTTCCGTACGCATTTGGCGGCAGCCGTTTTGCCGCTCTTCGAACAACTGTTTCCAAATCGTCAGCGCTTAAAACGATTAACGGTTCTAAATGATTTTCTCGTATCAGCAGGCACAGGTATTCGATATAATGAGCCCTATAATTGAGTCCACGTAGTTTTCCAAATAACATTATACAAAACTTACTTTAATTTGTCAACGCAGTGCACATTCTAAATGAATTATGTAATTATTACCTGCAAAGTCCACCGTTCCCTTTGACAACTTCTGCGTTGCAAATTGAATCTATTAGGCCTCCAGGAGTTTCTTTTTGAAGTTGTACAGGACATTTGGGTAGTGAAGTTGCATTGTCTTCCTTATCTGCTGGACCTGCTCTATCAAATTTTATTTTGTTTACCTAAAATAATGACCATCATTAACTGCACATTTTTAACCAGACTCCAGAGTAAACTTGCAGTGAGTAAATGCTCCAATTCTCCAGGCTCTTTGTCACGTAAATAGAACAGGCAGTTGCGTGGATGATGAGCATGTAGCCCTAATTTGGCACAATAGTCACTAACTCCACATTTGGCACCCATGGTGAATGGCTTATAACATCCGTAGCAAAATTCATGTTTGCACTGAGTACAAGTAAAGTGCATGCAGCCACCGCGAGCCAATGAAAAACGGAAATTGCATTTCGGACAAGAAATTCCATTTTCTGCTAAATGTTTAGCCACGGCAGAAGTAGATTTGTCAGGATCATTTGCTTCTTTCCATTCGGAAAAACGATCACATGATATCCCTTCGTGTTGTTTTTCCCACTTTACGAAAATTTCAATAAAAATTACTAAGAAACTTAGTAAAAGAGATTAGCCGGTTCTGGGCCAGCCTGCAGATGGAGATTTAACATGGCAGGCTGGAATGCTGTATGTATTTCTTATGAAAGGCTGGCTGTATTAGGTACTTTCTTATGGACGGCCGGCTCTATGTAATCTGATCGGATCAGATCAGATTGAATACAGCCGGCCGTCGATAAGAAATACATACAGCCAGCCTTCCATAAGAAATACATATAGCCTTCCAGCCTTCCATGTTACATATAAAAATGTAGTTTCATTCTTTTGGGGACCGAGAAACTATTTAAACGTTTATAACATTTTGTTAAGCCGCATTCAATTTGTTTTCCTAGGTTACGACCCTGTATCTTAGGTATCCCCATGTATGATGTCGTTAACATCATCACAGTTTATGACATGGTGCTAGATGCGGTTCTCAACGAGTTTCCAGTTTCGGGCCACCGACGACCAGAAGCGCAACGAATGCAATTTGTCTTCAAGGCAACTATAGAAGCACCACACATACTCAAATATGATAGTGAAATAGTGAAATACGAATTTCAGTTCACCGATATTTCATAAAAGCTCAAAGCACTTTATGCTTTTTCTTGGTACTCGTTTCGTTTTTGACCCATATTTTGAGAAAATCTCATATATACGCTTGGAGCAACTTTACTGGAAGAAGATGGAAGAAAACCAGAAGGCGTGTGGTGCTCTCCGTATAATACTTTTAGTTTCTTGTGTGAATTTGTATAGTGAAAAATTTGAAATGCATTTTTTATCGGCTCGAAGCGACAATTTGTAAAGGAAATGATTTTTCGAAGGTGCTCGTGCGGCAACGATTTTTCACGGGCCTATGCGGCTCTTGAAAAGCAAGAAAATTGAACGAATGTCCGAAAATAACGGAAAACATCTTAGGACACGAATAAAGAATGACATCTGATTCTTTTTTCGAAGTAAGTAAACGCACCCCACTTTAATATTAAGTTCGAGACAAACATTCACAACAAACTGGCGCCTCACGCTGGGCACCAAAGTGTTACAACTTCAAATAATAACAAAATTGAAAGTGAAGAATTTCACTCAATTGAAATATTTAAAAACTTTCAATTATAATTAATTGAATGAGGCTTCTGATAGTTCTGTAAAAGGTTGCCAAATAGTTGTATCGAGATATTAGTATAGAAAAGTATTGAAATTTTCAACTTTGTTGTGGATGTGGTCTCAGAGGTTATGAAATTAGGGGTTTCGAAGTAAGTAAACGCATTCCACTTTAATATTAGGTTCGAGACATACATCCACAACAAATTGGCGCCTCTCGTTGGGCGCCAAAGTGTTACAACTTAAAATAATAACAAAATTGAAGGTGAAAAGAATTTCACTCATTTGAAATATTTAAAAAGCTTCAATTATAACTAATTGATTGAGGCTTTTGATAGTTCTATAAATGGTATGAATTTGTATAGTGAAAAATTTGAAATGCTTTTTTTATCTGTTCGAAGGGACAATTTGTAAAAGAAATGATTTTTCGAAGGTGCTCATGCGGCTACGATTTTTCACGGGCCTATGCGGCTCTTGAAAAGCATGTGTTTTGATGTATGCGAGAAAATTGAACGAATGTCTGAAAATAACGGAAAACATCTTAGGACACGAATAAAGAATGACATCTGATTCTTTTTCTGCGTCTAGTATAAGAAAAAAATATATTAAATGTATCAAAGAAATTCCTTTAGAAGTTTCTTTAGATTAGATTGGACTAAAAGGCTATAAAACACCATTAAATAAATACATATAAAATTTTTTCTGACTTATTCAAGCCAAAATCTTAAAACCTGTAGTCAAACATAATTAGTGAGAATACCGGAAAAATCCACTATAACACCAGCGAGAAAAAACCTTGTTAAACTTTTTTTACGACATTCCTTAATATGTCAAGTCTATCCCTCGCTGCAAATCCATAAAAAATATACCAAAGGAAAAATGACACGAAAGTGAATTAGTTAATACACAGACTGTATACATTTATGCTACGAAAATGTGATGTGTGCGGGGCTCAGAAAAGTATCTGGAAACTTTTACACACTTTACAGCCATGAGTGGACGGTACAGTATGGAGTAAAACGGATAAAGGTGGCGCGCGAAACATAAATCACGTTTTATATGCGGTTTACTTTTATATGGCTACGATGCCAGCCAGGACACAAACCAAACCCCGTAAAACCAAAATCCCTGTATCCATCCCCCCACGAGTATTGAAGAGAAAAAGTACCATAAATACAGGGTGTTTAAAACTACAAATCTTTTCACTTTATTCTTCTTCTTTTTTTTTACTTTGAAATTCTACCGGTTGCATGCTATTTGCATTCTGGGTCCTCCCCTTTCTACGGCAGAGGGGCTTCCAGGCTTCCTATTCATGGCTTTTTTTTCGAAGTTTAGTTAGTAAGAGTCTGACATTGGCTACTCTCGGCAGTTAGTAGTTATCCTATACAGGATTCTCCCACCTACCGAAAAAAAACAAAAAAAAATTTATTTCTTGAAGACTATTTTATGGTAAATATTTGTCAAGCTACGAAAATGATGTTTTATTGTCAAAATTGAATAGTTTCGGGGAAGACTTGGTATAGTTTGTAATTCTTTGATATGGAGTGCAAACGCAATATAAACGCACGTGAAAAACACATTAAAATGATCTCCTAACACAATCGCCGCGCGGGCATTTCATTCGTGCGTTACCTTTTATTTCAAAGAGAAACTGGAAAACTGGAGAACTGGAAAACAAAAGAAAAAACAAGTAAAAAGTACCAAACTCTATAAAAAAAAGGTACAAGTAGAGGTAACGGGCACTTTTACAACATTTATAAGTAATCTAATTAGAAATTATATCCCAGTTTTTAATTTCTTAAATATAACAAAAAAGATACGTTCAATTAAAGAAAGCAAAAAGATATAAATTTAATTCAAACTTTGCGAGTGTGTGTATTCGTATACAGAGCGTTTATTTTACCATCGAACATAGCATGTAGTCTGCGCAATGTTCGCAGCTAAAATAAACGAGTCAAACTCATGGCAGTGACGATACACGATCATACTGTCAGTTGTCAATTTTGTTCATTGTCATTTGTCATATTTGAATTGATTGTTCACAAATTGTTAATGTTAATGTATGAAATTCTACTCTGCGGACTGTTCGCGATTTATTTTCCATAGTTAGTTCCGTCAGTACAATATATTAGGTTTGTTTCATCAAAGCTACGAACTAGTTCCGAACTGTACGACGCATGAGCAGTTTTAAAAAACCAACGCTTTTTCAAAACTGTTCATGCGTCGGACAATTCGGAACTAGTTTGGTGCTATGATGAAATAAACCTATAAACTTTCTAATTCCTTCGGCTAGTATCTCTCACTCAAGTCTTTCATTTGTCAATAATTTATTGAAGCAATTAATTGCTGATTCAATTCAGTTTGAGAAAAATCTGGATTGTGAAGCAACAGGCAACATAATGCAATAAGCGCTAATAAATCTTTGTTTGAACAAAGCAATTGCTAAAACAAAAAATTTCCTGTTTTTGTAAGTTTGATAAATTATGTTTGATTAGGGACATGGACGAAAACTTGTTGTTTAAGCTTGTGTGACTTGTGGTATCATTAATTAGCTTGATTTATAATTTTGAATAACACTAGCGTGACATATGCAAGAAAAATGGAATGTATCGATTTATTTCTTGTTTTCATTAACATCCTAGTGAATAAATAAGTTAAAACATGGTTAAACATAGAAACATTTATACAATATTCTCATGTGTATAAATTATTTATTTGCGTGGGTTTCTTGCTGCGTGTATTGAAAAAAGTTTGATTACAACATGATTTTATCGATTTGATTCAGCGACATAAGTTGCTTTCATATTCGTATCATAATACACACAATCCGAAAGGGAAACAAAAAAAATGATGAAGGATAAATTTATTTATTTGGGTATTTTATCAATTAATTAAGTTTCAGGGCGGAGCGAATTAAATTTAACTTTTAGTTTTTGTAATAAAATTTTCAGCACCCTCTAAAACTTCCTGGTTACGCCCCTGTCTGTTCTGTTTAGTTTTAGTTACAACTTAAAAAGTTTGCATTTTGTCATTATTATTAAATAAATAATGATTGGTTCCTATATTTGTTTAAAGATTCAACAAACAATCAACAAACAAATCATACTACAAATAATTTTGTAAGTTGATTTAGTAAGTAAGAAGGTGATATTCTTTTTAATATTTTTTTATTATTAAATTATCAAGAAGAAATGAAAATTAAGGCTATATTAATTAGTTATAAATTATCTTCATCTACTATATACCAATATTTATTAATGCACTGAAAAATATTACATGTACAAATCAATAAAATATAATCGTATTAATTAATTTACAATGACACTTTGAATAATAAATGTTAGAGTGTTCTTTTAAATAATCACTATTAAAATTAGATATAATTTACATTAATATAAAATATTGCAATCAGTAATGAATAAATTTCTTATTGTATTATCAGTTATATAGATAATTAGTCATTTTATAGATAGAAAGTGCTTATTAATAACGTTCAGTGTGCCTTTTTATCATCAAATATAATTCTATGAGTGCATATTTCGTAAATTTTTGTCTACCTAATAAGATTTATTTTTTGTCTTTTCCATATTTTAAAATCTACTGTATTCCTTGGCTAGAAATAGTTAGACCATTCCCTAAAAATAAAACGAGTGGAATATGTGAATAGACCAAGAAAAATGTTCTGTTCTATAATTAGCTGTGTTTTATTTACATCTACTCAGCTCAGTGGCTCAGCCCACTTCAGTAACAGCTGAATTTGTTTTTACTGCGTAATACGCGTGCGCGCTCAGTAAAACGTATTTTTCAAGATGCTTGAAAAGTAAGAACCAGACGTGACCTAACTGAGTTACTCAGTTACGCAAACTATTTTTGTTAAAGGAATACAGATTACCCTGGCTACAATGGAATGGAATTACACCCTGTTCAATTCAACTAAATGTTCCATAATATACAGAGTGAATAAATTTGTAGGACTTGTTTGTTTGAATTTTGGACAATTTTCAAGTCCATGACAATTTGTTCACCCTGTATAGCATATTCATCTATATCAGGGATTCTCAAACTTACGTGGGCAGACACCCACTTTTGAAAATTATCATTTATCGCGACCCATTTGCTTAAAATTCATAATTAACCTACTACATGATTTTTTTAAGTTTAAGAATATTTACGACCCACCCAAAACCGGCATGCCACCCACCAGTAGGTCGCGACCTATGAGTTTGAGAACCCCGGATCTATATGTATATTTTAATTAATATGACATACTTTTTATGTATAAAGAAAGGGCCGGCTCAATCATCATCAATATTTCCCTTTGCGATGTCGAACACCCAGTATGACACTTAAATTCTAATGACGAGTTGAATAATAATAATCACAATGTGTGTTTGTTTGTCTTTGGTTCATCAAAACGAGGTGATTTACAAACTTCGTTACTTTTATATCTTTACACTAGTAATGCTTTTATCACTTATTTTTATATAAAATTAATCAATTTTGTATTGTGACTTGATTTAGTTTTAGACTTAGAATAAATCTAAGGCCAAATATTGTAATATCATTGCAGGCAGTGGTAATTGATAAATTTTTGTGACGATTTGTCGTTTGAGCTGCTTCCTGATGCGTATACGACACAGTTCGCGCAAATTTAACGGCCGACTTTTTACTTGTACAAGAAAATCATAAATGTGATCATCCCCGTTCGGTAATTTCAGTGTATTCAAATTGAAAAGTAAATTTTTAAACTCAAAACCCGCGTAGACTATTAACCGCGCCAAATCTAGATCGCCTTGTTTCTTTGCAAGACTTAAATTATCAAAATACGCATGCTCATCGCGCCTATTCACATCCACGCCATACTTTACCAAAAGTCGTGCAGCCTCTAAATTGCCCAATATAATCGAATAAAAGAGGACGTTGCCTTGGTAACTATTGGCGTTCAGGTCGACGTTGTATGTCAGAAGTAGTTGTAGAAAGGATTCGAATTGCTTCGGGTCTTGTACTCCTTGCACACATAAATGCAGTGCTGTCATACCATTTATTTGATTGACTGTATTAACCGGGGCTCCTAAAACAAAATTTTCCAGGTTATGTTTATATGTGTACTAGTGCGCATGCGGATTACTTCACGGGGCTCACCATTTTTTAAAAAATATGCTGCAATATCAAAATTTTTATTAATACAAGCAGACATTAGCGGCGTATTCCCATGTTCATCTCTTATATTCAAAACAGCACCATTTTCACACAACAATTTCACCATCTCATGATTATTATGCCTTGTAGCGATGTGCAACAAGAAGTGCGAATGAACAATCTTTGCACCAGCTGTTAACAAATTCGAACTCGTCCGCAACAAATTATTCCAAACAGCTTTGTACAGAACCGTATATCCTAAGCATTCTTCATGATTCAAACGCGTTCCCTTGTTAATCAAAATCTCAGCAATGTCTTCATGTAAATGATCAATGGCCAAACTTAACGGTGACCGATCTTCCATGTCGTAACTATTCGAATTGCTCCCATTGTCAATTAACACTTGTACAACTTGCAAATGTCCGTGTTGTGCAGCGAAATGTAGCGGTGTTTCACGATTTGTGTTGCTCGCATTGATATTAGCCCCTTTTTTAAGCAATAATTGTATAAGATCGATGTCACCTTTGATGCTGGCTATGTGCAACGGGGTGTTCCAACTGGAATCGCTTTGATTTACGTTGATTTCCGTAAATGTGGTGAGTAAATAGTCGACCATTTCTTTATTACCGAAACGCACAGCGTAATGCAAAACAGTCTGGCCATGTGTATCCAGTCGTGATATATCATATTCAGGGCTTTGTAATACAATTGAGGTTTGATTGAGAATTTTAGCGTACCATTTGTAAATGCTGATTTCAGGGGAGACTGATAAATCGTCGATGCCCTCATCGGTGATCTCCATGTCCCATTCCAAGGCATCCATGCCATCCGGGGTGGGCCCATCGCCTAAATCATTGTCGTCCAAGTCTTTACAAACAACAAAATATCCAATGTTTTTCCTTCCTCGTGTGGTTTCTTGTTGTTTATCAAGTTTTAAGTAAAGCGGCCTTGTGCACTGTTCATTATCATTGGTGACATCTAATTGCAGCTTGTTCTTCGTGCTTTCGGCTACGAGTTTTAACATTTGGAAGTTGCCAGTTTGTGCTGCAGCTCCCAACGGGGTAGTGCCGCCAGAACATATTTTATTTACATTTGCCCCATTACGAAGACAGTATTTTATTGCGTTTATATCGTTGCTGCTTATCGCTTGAATGAGTAATTCGTTACATGAGTCCATATTTTGTGCAGTGAAAGTTGAATTTACTAATAAAAACATCCACAACAATTTAAATCATTGTAACGCTTCATAAAGAATGCTAAAACACTGCGATTAGTCAATTAATTGATGGTTCTTCGTAGTTCTTGCATTTTTTGTTTGATTTTTTTGTTGGTTCAGGACCGTGTTCAGAACATAACAAAAGTCAGCATAACCTCAAACCTTAGAATATTGATTGCTATAGTTTGCAAAAAGCTTAACTAGATGTCGTAAAGCTGCAACATCAAGAACAAAAACAAAAAAACTACACAAAAACAAAAGTTTGTTTATTATTGAACTGAATGAAGTTGGTCATTAGTTGGTCTCGGTATCTGTAAATTGTGGCTAATTGTTCATTATTTGTGTTTAATCAGAAAAAAAAAACGGTGAGAAGATGAGCAATCCTACGCCAGGCATGGCTGAACACTAAATAAAAGGTAGGATTTTATTATTTTATTATTTATTATGCTTCTTAGCAAACATGAGACCCGGAAAATATGGAAACAACAAACACATGATCTTTGAAACACATTACTCAACTCACACGTGCAGGGAGAAAGTTAGAGAGTTACCTTTGCCTAGATTTAATTATTTTATTGTTTTAAGATTGGCAATTCAATGCTCTTATCCGACGGAAATAGTTACTACTCAATCTGGAATTCGGAACGGTGCTCCTCTGAAATCCTGGTCAGTGAAATCCAAAGTGTTATTAATGGCTTTCGATTTGACCCCAGGAACTACTAATAGCTGCACTGAAACAGCTCCAGGACAACTCCAAGCCAATCGAACAATATTTAATTCTACTGGAGCTGTTTCTGTGCAGCTCCTTGGATCAAATCGAAAACCACAATTGCAATTTCACTGACTAGGCTGGTGCTGAGACGCACTGTATATTACTATGGGTATTGTATCCAAAATTGTTGTAATTGCATCAAGCCTGTGATATGAGTAAACTGAAACCAATAACATTAATTAATAATTTATGATATTTCGTCAACAATTCGACAAACTATGTATTTGATTTATTGGAACGAAATTTACAAAATTAAAGTAATATTTGTTTATTTCATAAAATTCATCATATAAATTGCTTAGTTATACACGTTATCAACGTTTACATTTTTGTTACATTATTACACATTAAAATATTGAAATAAAAATGAATAAACAAACGGTAACATCGACTCCTATTAACGTTTATGTTGATAAAGAATGGTTCATTATTTTTCTCATTTCTGGAACCATTTCGCCATTGATTTTGATCATTAATTTAAGTAGAAATACAAGAATAATGGAATGTTATCATTATCAAGGCACTACCTACTTAATTATATATAGTAATTCTATCAGTATCATATTACATCCTAACAAATCAAACAATAATAATAAGATTAATAAGTACATTCAAAATTAAAATAATGGAAGGAGAGAGTAGAGATTAATGGACGGAATATTGATAAAATACATTCGCATAATAACATATTCAACAAATCTAAGATAAAAATTAAAACATTTTAATACGTGTTAGCTTCAAATTATAGTTTTACTTGCGCACGATTCTTACAATGATCAAATTAACACAAAAAAAATTTGAAGGAAAAATATGGTACAACTTAAAATTTTTTGTTTTGCTAAAAAATCCTCAAATTCCAATTAGAAATAAAATAGTAAGTTCGAATAAAATACCGTAAACTAATGAATTACATACAATATTTACAATAATACAATAAAATAATAGTAATATTCGTTTTTCAAAATCAAATAAGTTTCGTTCTCTTCGTTTTAACGCAACAATTATGTTTTATTCTCTTTTGAAGTACAAAATGTATTTTTTATTTGACTCGAATGTGTTAAGTAGGTATTTTTTAATTAAGTTTTAAGTATTATCACTCTGTGATGCACTAATAAGTATAATTCTACATTGATGTTTAGATACTTCTTATTTTTATATAATTTTCAATTATGTAGTCGTAATCTCAAAAAAAAAACTATCATACTTGGCGCAACTACTAACTGTAGTTTATCTCTTTATTCTATATAATGTGACTTTCAATCAGTTTCTGCATTTCAAAACCTCTCACGCACTCTTGACATCTTTACCATTCACTTTTCCTATCGTATTGGCAATCCATGTTCTTATGCTGCCATTAATCGAAGTGTAAATCGATGGGTGTTTGGATCTTCCGCAATTTCCATGATGGGATAAAATACCTTGCAATTCCCAGGTTTTTGTTAATTCAGAGAAGCACATCAAAGGCGCACCTTCATCATTCTAATTGGAAAACAAAATTTATCATTTTTTAATAACAATATTACAAAATAATACTAGTTTTAGGTAAACTAGTAGTAGGAATGTTTTCCAACCGCGTTAGGTACACTGGTTTTCTTTCGACAACATTTTTCCATCGAAACATTAATAAAATGTTTATCAAACGATTTTGACACAAAATGTCATGACACTGACGCTACGCAAATACTTGTCATGGCATTTTCCGATAAGAAACTTGGCGGAAAAGTGTCACTTTTCCGCACAGTTTCTTGTTTTGTTACCATAGTTATTACTTTACAGCTTTACTTTTTGAGACTGGCTAGAATTTAGGTCGCCTGTGAGCAAATGGGTGTGTTTTATTTTAGAGATGAGCGATGGAAAGTTTCCATTTTGGACATTAGGACATTTAGGACATTTATGTGGACACGACATTTTCTTAAATGTCCATAAATGTCCGGTGGTGGGGGAAACGCAGATTTGTGACCAAAATCAGGCACAAAAACACAAGGTCACAAATTAACCTTAAAAATAAAACATTGCGAGTGAGTTTGTAACGGTTTGTACCAGAGTTTGTGAATTGTTTCAAGTTTAAAACATGAAAAGCTTTCATTCTACAATTTTGAATTTTTATAAAAATTATTCGAAAAATGTCTGATGATTAATATCCAAAATGGTCCGGACATTTATTCGGACACTTATTAGAATAAATGTCCAAAAACTTGTCCAAAAACGATGATTAATGTCCGGACATTAATCATCTCTATTTTATTTACATCCAATCGGCTCAGCTCACTTCAATAACTTAGCTGAATTTTGCTGAGTGGCTCACATGTCAAAAAACAGCTCACTCATTTTTCGACCTTGGCGTGTTCCTTCACGGTGCCTTTATTCTGCATTTGGAACACGTTAGAACGACTAATTTTTCGAGATGCTTGAGAAGTAAGGTTAGACGTACTTTTACTCAGCAGATCTCAGATTGCAAATAAAACGCCGCACAACTGAGATAAGCTGAGTTACTCAGATATTTACGGTAAATAAAACACACCTATTGTCAACTTTCTCGCTAATTAACCTATAATGACAACTACTTTCGCACCTAATCAATAATAGTCGAAAAATTCACTTAACCTATAAAAGTGTACCATTTCATAGTGACCGTAGGAAAAATGCTTTACGTAACTAAATATTCAAGATACGTACATAACATGGTGATTTTTCCGTATCTGTATACCCGGCACATATTTTATCCTTGGTCAAATGACCATTGTAGTGTTTAGTTGAATTGCATTCGGCCGTTTCTATCGTTGGTACTGGCAGGTAATGAAGATATTGTTGAACATTTGCTTCTGCAATATTTAGAGATATTAATATTCATGAATTAAGGAATTACAATTTGATTACCTCCTGGTTTACTGACTCCCCAACCAGCTGTTACGCAAAGTTGTCGTTCCTGAATGTTCTTTTCCGGTAAGCAAATGACGCTAACATCCAAAGGTTTGGACAATTCAATTAGGATAGCGTCATTAATATATTCAAATTGTGCATATTTAGCCTGAAATTGATATATTGTATCATTAATTCTGGCTTCTGGATTAACGAAAGAAATTTGCATATTTACCTGTGGATGTGGAACGATTTCTTTCACATCAGACATTTGCGTAGTACTATTGTCGCCATTTCCGAAGAATTGTGTACCGCCAGCATACAACACCCAATCTTGTGCGTTCATATGTTGTCCCATACACGAATGGCTCGCTACAGACCATTTTGGAGTCAATAAACTCGATGTGCACTTAATATTCTGCTTCTTGTTGTACAGCAAAGCAACGCTTGGCCATTGATTGGCCGCAGCATTGTTTCCACCTATGATACGTGCTTGTTGAACTTCCAAAGAACTATGACTACGACAACCTAAAACGTATTCATATTAGCATATTAGTTTCATAGTTAGCCTGTTAATAATAAATGTTAGACGTACTATATTCTTGACAAGTGACCGAAATGACTTTATCACATTTAGAATCAGTCTTTTCCAATTGAGCTAGGAGATTTCCGGCCATCTCATCGGGTTTAAGCCGATAATATTTGCCAGATTCGTTTGCCAGATTTAGATCTATGTGTTCCGTGTTGCTTGCCCCTGAATATCCCATACGTTGGCATAAAACTTCTGAAATCTTCTCATTCCAATTGTCAGAGCAAATTGGTAACCACGTCTTATTATCAGCAAGAACTTGCAGATAATGTCCATGTCCATCGGAAGGTTCGTTGTTCTTGATACAATTCCATTCATCGGATAGGTCAGCACACTGGGCAACACCATCACAGCGTAGTTTCAAGTCAATACAACCGCCTCCCATTGAACATTTAAATTGGTCCACGTTACATTCTAAACGAAAACAAATTATTACAAATTTAGTACTCCTTGATTGAAAAAAAAAATATGTTGTCAATACAATTGTTTACTAGAAAAAAAATTGACATTTATTTTTTCGTTCCGATAAGTCTCGCGTAAATTTGGATTTTCAAATAACATATTTCTAAACGTAAAGAACATGGAAGATTCAAAAGATAACGCTGGTAAACTGAATGAACCCGCTGAAAAGATATTCGAGCAAGAGTCAGTGAAAAGATCCAGTTCTCCGGATAGAGACTCAGTTGTCTCGAATCCGTTAACACTGAGCGAACTGCCAGTCGAACAGATGGGGCACATTGAGAAGGCCAAGGTGGACGAAGCCAAGAGTTCACCGGATAATACAGCTTCACAACCAGCAGAAGCACCCGCTGAATCGCTCGCAGAAACACTTGCTGAAAAAACAAACGAACTTACCACATAATTTTTCATCTTCGTCGCCGCCGCAGTCCGATTTGCCGTCGCATCTCCAGCTTGCCGGTATGCACACGTCCTGTTCTACACAGTGAAATTCATTGTTACCACACTCTTTCGGATGACAGTTTTGTTCGTCGACACCGTTGGGGCATTGAGCACGACCATCGCATTTCCATGACAATGGAATGCATCGTTGCCCGTCCCCACATGCGAACTCGTCGAAGCCACACTTCCATGAAGCTGCAAAATTATAAAAATTAAAGTGTTTCATAATATCTTGTGTTTTTATTTTTTTGTTTATACATACCACAATTGCTTTCATCGGTTCCATCATTGCAATTAAGTATACCATCGCAGACCAAGTGTCGTTTTAGGCACTGGCCGCTAGTACATTGAAAATTGTCGGGGCATCCTTCTTTTACACAACCCGCCTCATCGGAAGCATCCGAACAATCATCAACAGAATCACAACGATCAGTTTTCGGAATACAATAGCTACCATCCTTTAGCGATGTGCCATTGACACATTGAAATTGTCCGGTGGCACAACGCGAGAACCCTTCAACTTTGAATCCTTCAGTTACTGGTTTCACGTCATCAAATTCACTTTTTACTTTTTTCTTTTCCATCAACCATTCCTTCTTTTTATTATTGTAGGTTTTAGTAGTTAATTCTATGTTAGCTTCCGTCGACTCCACACCTGTCAAATAATTTTCTTCTTTTTGGAACTTATCTAAAACATTATGCTCCTCGTCACTAATGTCATTCAAATTATTCGCATCAAAATCAGAATTTTGTCGTTTCTTATCCAATTTTGAGCTCGCTGGTTCTTTAGGCAACGGAATGACTGACAAGAAAGTTTCATCTTTATCTTCAGTTTCTAATTTGTCCAATTCATTTATTGAAGGAGTCGTAGTAGTTTCTTTTCTAAGAATAATTAAAGCTTCGGTGGTAAAATCACTGTTCGCTTCTGATACTTCGTAAGGTTTTGTTGTTGTTGTAGTAGTTGCAGTAACTGCTTCTTGGTCCACTTTTTTTGAACTTTCGTCAACTATTGGTACTTCAGTGTTGTCAATTACTTGGACCATTTCTGTAGCTGTAAGTACAGTTTCGGCTTGGACTGTTGGAATTATTTCTTCATCAATTGTGGTATCTTCAATATCTTTTGATTTGGAAACTTCCCCAATTGGATGACTATTTTTCAAACTAAAAGTTGTAGTTTCCATAGCAATTAAATCTTCGGTGCTCGAACTTATTTCTTTGAAGTTATCATAGGAGGAAACTTTTGTGGTCGTTTCAGAAAGACGATCTAAATCACCAAAGAAGTTATTACTATGAACATTGTTCAAGATATCTAAAGGTATGGTAGTCTCACTTCTCTTGTTTGTAGTTATTTCTGTAATTCGGGTTGTGGAATCTTGTGGTTTCTGGGTAGTTATCACTGTAGCTTCCGTAACATTTAAATCAAAAGGATTCACCTTGTGCATTTCGTCATTATCAAGACGTGGTGCTTTAGTTGTAGTTTCGTTATCGTGATTTTCGTCTTTATGGTCAAGGAGTTCTCCGCCGGTGTGAAGAATATTTACCAATGTGTCGTTTTCGATTTCTGGTAAGAACGGTGACATAGCGTCGACGTTATTGTTAGTAGTTTCTGTAGGATCTACTACAACGATACTCTGGTGCGTTTCAGGTGCGTACGTGTTGATACTAACTTCAATATTCATTGTGGGACCAGCGTCTTCTGTTGTTGTAAGACCAGGAGCTGTTTCAATAAACTGATTCAAATGGGAAATGATCCCTTTTGATTCTGAAGTTTGTTCGAGTATTTCTGATTTTTCATCTTCTTGTTTCGGTTCAGCAGTGATTGTTGCTGGTGCAGGTTCCGGCTCAGGCTTCGGTTCACCTTCTGAAACATTAGATTTTGATGCTTTTGGTTCAGGTTCTGCGACTGGCTCAGAGGTAGTATCGGCACTTGGTTCAGTTGATGATACAGGTTGCAGAACCGCAGGCTCGGAACTTTCTTTCTCTTCTTGGGTAGTTTCTGGTACGGCACTCGATTCTGGTTCAGCAGTAGGTTCGGATACTTCTTGTGCTTCTGATACTGCTTCAGATTCAGCTGCGGGCTCGACTGTAGGCTCTGGTTCAGCGTTTGGCTCGGGCTCCGATTTTGGTTCTGGTATGGGTGTTGTAGTTAATTCTTGCTCCGGTTTTGATGTAGTACCTTCAGTGACTAATGGAATGATATTTAATGGAACAGTTTCTTCCATTTCATCGTTCAATTTGCTCTTCCTTGGTGACTGCTCAGCTGTTGGTTTAGTTTCAGGTTCAGGCTCAGAAGAAGGCTCTGGTTCAGCTTTAGGTTCAACTGTTGCTTCAGGTTCGGCTACAGGCTCTGCGGTTGGTTCAACACTTGGTTCTGGTTCAGAACTGGGCTCAGAGTCAGATTTTGATTCGGATGTAGGCTCTGGTTCTGATGTTGTTTCAGGGTCTGCGACAGATTTTGGTTCCGCTTCTGGTTCCACAGCGGGCTCTGGCACTGCCGTTGGCTCAGGTTCGGCGCTCGGCTCCGATGTTGGCTCTGGTTCAGTAACTGGTACAGGTTCCATGTGAACGTGCTCTTCATATTTTTGCTCTTTTTCAGTAATTCCTTTCGCCTCAGTAGTTGTGGGTATAGGAACAATTGGTTCTGGTTCCGGTTCTGCGGATGGTTCTGGTTCTGCAGTGGGTTCCGGCTCAGGCACTGATATAGGTTCAGGTTCCGGTTCGGGCTTAGAAACTGGTGTAGTTTCAGGTTCTGCACTTGGCTCTGGTTCCGCAGATGGTTCGGGTAGTGCGCTACTAGGTTCAGGCTCAGCACTTGGTTCTGGTTCAGCTGTAGATGGATGTTCGTGATGATCATTATGCAGATGATGTCCGAAACCAAACTCTTCTTCCACCAAATCATTACATTTTTTACCATCAACAGATAAAATTTGATTCTCGGAACATTTACATTTGAAATCCATTACTTGATAGTCAAAAATACATTTGTCTTCGCATCCGTTGTTGTTAATTTTGCACATGTCGATGATTTTATTCGATAAGATACTTTTTTCCGAGACGCGATATTTATCCATATAACCATGATGACTTGCCAACATTTGCGTAAATTTATCTTTAATTACATGATCATCAATCGGATCAAAGCTGGGCTCCACTTCTTCTCTAAATTTCCAACTCATACGATAACGTACAACAACACTTCCGGGCCTAAACAATACGAAAATACTTTAACAATAAGCCCAGAATTTTTTATTACTAATCTTACATGAACTCAACTACTTTAACTTCAATTTCAGCTGGTCCAAACATCAAATATTCTGGTGTAAACAATGTGTCCTTGATGTGCTTTTCCAAATGGTCAGCGAGTTCTTTAAACTCGCTACTATTCGCGAACGCGAGTTCCGGTTGGAATTGCATATTATCAATGATCAATTGTGATTCCAGAGCATTGGGGACTAAAATAAAAACGTAGTACGTACATTGTTAGTAACGCCTGACTGCCCAATTATAGTCGATGATCGCCAATTTCTATAATTTATTAAATTACCTTGAATCATTGTTGTATCCGTGGCTATATTGGTGGGCAATGTGCTAGTTGGCAGTCCTGGGGTATACGGCATTTGTGATTCGCTTTTTTCTCCACCGACACCAAAGAGACCTCCAGCCGCTTTCGTTTTGCTTTCTGGTTTCGCATTGTCACCTAATTGTCTAGCAGTAATTTCTTTTGTATTATAATTCGATTGATCTTCCGATATCACACCAGCTGAAGAAAAGAAAAAAACATGAATTAAGCAAGCGTTTCAGCTTTGTGATCCGTTGAGATGAGAATACAAAAAAAAACGTGGAAAATAACAACAAAAGGAAAATTTTTACGTAATAAATAGTGAACAAAGGCATGAAGTTGTTGCGTGCTCATGCAAATATTTTCTAACTATATGTATATTGAATACTATAATATATAATTTTTATTAAGTTTACTTTGAAATTCATGGTTGGTATCATACGAGTTGCATGGAGGTAGTTAGAAGGTATTCATGAAGATGAGCCTCACTCACATACATGGTAACTCAATGACGCCGAATAGATTGCAGAAGTCGGTTTAAGTAATGGGTATAATTTCAAAGTTCAACGGGTTAAAGTCGATGCATTTTATACTAGAGGTCCCACTGAATTTAAAATCCTTCATTAAACAATTTCGATATCTAGAATCTAGATAATTATTAAATTGATGTTTTATGTAAGAAGTAAAATAGAAATAACTTTATTGTTTGTTACATCATTTACAAGGTTGAGGTTGTTTGTTTATAACATTTTCCGATGGTCAGTAATATACTTATAACAGTCAGTATAGTAACAGTAACAACAAACAACACAAAAACTACAAACAAAAAACGAAGATGGGAACGGAAACTGTTGCCCGTTGCGCGTCTCATTACAATCTTCAGCACAGGCTCATTAGATCATTACGAAACCGGTAACGTTTATTTGCGCCTATACAGAATATTCATTTATCGAGCGGCCATTTGGACCATTAGTGAAAAATTTTGAAATTTTACCGTAAGCAACCACATCAACATCAATAGTTTATTGATCTGAGTAAACGATTCCGTCTATGTATGCAACCCATTTTGAATACCATGTTATTTTCAAATTTTTTTAATTTTTTTTTCTTAAGCAATCGGACCATAGCCGGTATTAAAAATTATCAGAATGGTCCAAATTAAAAGTGTAATTTTTTTCTTTGCAAACTATTGCGCAGGAGACCCATTAACATGACATAAAGTTTTTAACATGTAAATCTCCATGGCCACACGATAAATGAATTTAATGTAGAAACGAAACGGTAAAGCCAAAGCGCTCTTTTAATTAAAACAGAATGAAATA
>JARJEB010022413.1:0-17059 GCA_030264535.1 Liometoxenus newtonarum
CAAGTATGGCTTACTTTAAGAAAACCCATTTTTTAACATTTCTAAAATCCAATTTCTTACGAGAAAACGATTTGGCATCTACTTTATTGTGTAGAGGAAATGATACCCCTCCACTCTAACGTTGCAATATGTACCGTTTCTTTTAATGGCTCCTGAAGGCTCACGAAGGCCAATACAACATTTTCGTATAAAGATTTTCTCTTCGGAATTGTCCAAAGACGAACACTACCAGAAGCTTTTTCACGAATTTATACACACCCTATACATATAGATCCAGATGCGATTCCAACAATGAGACACATACTGTCCCAGAGACTGCTTGGTTGTGCGTTCTACACACTGATATATGTTTAATGCCATTTGCCAACCAATCTCATTCCAACACCAACCAGTTACCAGATCCCCAATTTCCATTTTCCTCTGTTGTAGAAGAACTTGGTAGAACTTCGATTCAAATTTAGTGAGCTTGATCGATGTGTTTTGAACCACCTCTCTGATAGCCTGCAACATTTGGATTTGTTACGGAAACAGAGATAATTAACTTGTTGTTCACCTCAATTCAGCGGAAATTTTCACTATCTTGATGACATTTCTTGGTTTCGGACTTCATGGCTGATCTGCAGCTAGCACAGAACATTCTAACCCTTTTGTAATGGTATTAATTACATTACAAAGGTAATTGAACATTATAACGTGACTAAATTATGTTATTTTAGAAATAATTCAATTTTCTTTTGTCACTTGAATAAATAAAGTAACCGTCAATTGTGAAATATTCGAAAATTCCCGAGCACGTTCGGCAAGTGTCATGAAAACGGAAACAAAAATTTGATGCAATAAAGATCCGTATGTTGTATTGAAATAGGGCAACAGTAAGGTCGATAATGGGGTAAAATTTTTACTTTGTCGGCCATTAATTATTTCACTATTTTTTCGTTTGGTACTTCCGGTGGCGCGAAATTCAAAACTTTATATTTTTTCATCTTTAAAAATCAATGTTTTAATCATGTGCACATTATTGTTTGTTTAGTGCAATTTCGGGCATTTTCGAATCATTGTATATGTTTTATTATTGCATGTTCTCTGATGAAATCCTTATCATCAGTGAGCTATTAATCGGAACTTACAGACTTATCCGCTTATCAAACTTGTTGTGAGTTTTTCAGGGTACTTAATAGGTAATTTAGATTATGCATTATATTTATACCAGAATAAGTTTAATTTCATACATATTTCTTGAGTTTTAGAAACTTTAATAATCAACCGGTGTGAAGTTATCACTCCAATTCCCATCACACCTCTTTGACAGCATATTTATTTTCTCATTTTCACACTTTTTCGTTCCGATTTTCGCAATGAAACTTGACACATATATTCCTAGTGATATTGTACAACTTACTTATCAATATGAAAGATGCCATTCCTCGACTTTCTCTTGTATACGTACATATCTACGAAAAAGTGTGATTTGGAGCGGTTTTCCGGAAAATTCAACCTGCTGCGTTCCGATGTTCCAAATGACAGTTGGCACACTTATTCGATGTAAGAAAATACATGCCGTGTAGCAATATAAATGATGCCACTCTTCAACTCTCCTCACTAAACGAATTACATTACAAAACATGCAAAGGTGTGATAGCAATTAGAGTGATAACTTCACACCGGTTAATAATCATTCCAAAAATGTTTCCTATGTAAAATTGTCAAAATGTCAAAATATTTTCAAAATTGACAGAAGCCGGACGAAAGTACGAGTGCAAGCAAGCAAGAATTATCATTTTCCCGCACTAACTAATGCATAAATTTTGTTGAGGTTTTTAATAACATTTAAACAAGTTTTAAGCTATTGGCTCCATTAATTTGTATTCGACACCAATTGCGTAATTATTTGATTCATATTTGTTGGAAATATCAGAAATTGTGGCGAGCCCATACCGCGATTCTAACCTGAAAGGTAGCGTGCACAGATTCTGGCAAAGTTTGAAAAACAGATTATTCCTAATTAAGAATACATGGCTGGGAAAAGAAGTGCTGCAAGTGATTTAAATCATGATAATTGGGATCGTGAAGACGATGTGGAGGAAGCTGGCACATTCCAAAAGGCTGCTGACGACATTCTTAAACGCCGTGTAATCAAAACAGCACGAAGACGAAATCCTCTAATAACAACTACAGTAAGTTGAATAATTGATCAATCATTATTCGGTTCTGAAGGCTTTCTTCACCTTTTCAATGATTCTATGGTATTTCTTTGTATTCTTTAAGGACAATGGTGAAGAGAGTACGAAAAAAGCAGTATTTGGCGGCTTCACGGGTTTTTCAAGTTTTGCACCGCCAAATCCAAACTCAGCGTTTAGTTTTTTAACAAATACAAGCAGTACAAGTGCACCAAACACAACGATGACCAACGGAATCGATTCAAGAGGTGAAAAGAAAGCTACCACAGCCGCACCTCCAGCAACAGCAACAACAACAACATTAAAAGGAGAAACAAAAAAGAAAGAAACGACTGAATCAGAAGATTCTGAACCAGATAGGACCGAATATTACGCAAAATT
Source organism: Liometoxenus newtonarum (assembly GCA_030264535.1). Classification (NCBI taxonomy): domain Eukaryota; kingdom Metazoa; phylum Arthropoda; class Insecta; order Coleoptera; family Staphylinidae; genus Liometoxenus; species Liometoxenus newtonarum. Next base: position 2,559 of record JARJEB010022413.1, read on the forward strand.
GAAAGGTCTTAATGAAAGCGTGCTCAGTTGGATTGAAAAACATGTGAAAGAAAATCCATTCATCAATTTAAAACCCATCTTTGCTGATTACGATCGTCACATAACAGATTTAGAGGTAAAACACATCAAAGTCAATGACGTTACCAAGAAAGAATTGACAACGTTTTCATTCAAAACACCTCCTTCCTCGAAACCATCCAGTCAAACGTCAATAGCATTGGGAACTGTTGCAAGTGGGACAGTTTTAACGTCAACGGACACTGGAACGACCAATGTGAAGAAATTCACATTTGGTTCCCAATCCCAGTCTACCAAAGATACAGAAACATCATCATCAGCACCCACATTTGTTTTCGGCAGTACGCACGCAGCAAAAGCAACATCTGGAAACGATGTTCGTAAAGCATTTATGTGGCAGCAATCACCCTCGCAAACTGCATTATCCGGTCCTGGACTGTTTTCAAATACCACATGGCCAAAACCACAACAAGCAACACCTTCGCAAAGAGAAAATACGGAAAATGAGGACGAAGACGAACCGCCAAAAGTTGAATTCACTCCAGTTGTTGAAGATGATCATATTTATACGATTCGTTGTAAAGTTTTCGTAAAGAAAGATGGAAATTTTGGTGATCGAGGCGTTGGCAATATGTACTTGAAACGCGTGCCAGATACCGAAAAAGTACAACTCATAGTACGCGCTGACACGAATCTAGGCAATCTGTTATGTAACTTTATTTTATCTGAATCTGTACCGACGCAACGTATGGGGAAAAAAGATGTCATGCTTGTATGCATACCAACACCCGATTTTAAACCACCTCCCATACCTATATTGTTGCGCGTCAAATCCTCGGAAGAGGCAGACACATTGTTGAAAGAATTAGAAAAACATAAGAAATAATTTCACTTTTAATGTTATAAATAATGTCTCTACTTATTCTAGTTTTAGTGTGAGTGGGATGTTATTGTTTTTTTTTGTTTCCAAGGCATATTTGTCAATTTGTCATATATATCTTAAAACTAACTACAATTAATAAAGTTTCGTAAGGTACTGAAGTGGTAGTGGATTATTAATAAGTTGATTGTACAATCAATAATTCCCACGACCTTGCATTCCCGATGATTACATTTTGCCATGTTACATAGAACATTTAAATTTTCATATAATTTTATTAATTCTTTTATTTTAATTAACTATTTGTGTGTTTGTTTCTTAATTAAATAAGTCAATGAATTAATAGCCCCTATCACCCGGTAAATTATATAATTATAAGTATAAAACAAAACAACACACAGAAATTGATCCGTCTTCTTACTTATTTGCGTCTAGCGAAATTTATAAATAATAATAAATAAATGCTATTAAATATAATTAATAATTATAATAGTTTGTAGTAAATAGCAATTTTTTTTCTTGTTGCAATTTTTTGTTAGATATCAAAATTCATCGAGTTAATTAAATTTTGTTTTTCTATTCAAACAAGATTATTTGATAACGGATTTTCGATTCCGAAGAATTTTGAAAATATCGTGAACTATCGAAGATAATTTTAGTTTTCATTTTCTTAAAATTAAAGTAAATTAATTTAAATTTACAATATTAACAACAATAAATGGAATGTTAACTTGTCGAATGGTATGGTAATATGTAGTGCAATTTGAACAACAAATATTGCACTTATAATCCTTTAAATTTCAAATATAACAAACAAGTTTTACTAAGTGTTTCAAGTTTCAACTCAACGATACAAACACTATTTATTAAAATATTTAATTAAATTATTTATTTAAAATATTTATTAAAATATTGAATATTTTCTTCTCAGTTTAGATTTAACTTGGTCTGATCTGATTGAAACACTCAGTATGGAATGTAAATGAAGTCCAAAATAAAAACAATGAAACAAAATAGTCATAAAAGATCAATTCTATAATTAATTCATATTGTTTCGATGCTTTAAGATAACGTACAAAATGAATTAACTATACAATTACACATTGTTCATTACTTACTACAATAACAGTAGTACTTTACTATTTCCTTCATCTTCTTGATTAATGAATTTAGTAAATTCTACTTAATTAATTAATAAAATATTTCTTTTTTCTCTGCTAAATGTTTCTTTGCAATATTTCTTCTACTCATATTATATTATCAACTATTATCTCTTGCTCCAAATATTATTCATGCTTTTCTTTCACTTTCGACGTCTTTATCTATTTCTCTTATATAATAGTATTTTTTTATATGTATATATATATTTAACATTTCTAATTTTTCATTTTACGTTTCAATATTAGAATCGTTAATTCTTAATTCTTTGTAAAATTGGACGGAATGTCGATTTCATCATTTCGATCACATAAAATAGGCACTCTAGGTGTACATATTAATTAATTTTGCCATTATTATATTATAAACATAGATAATCTTTTCTTTGTTTTTTTTTGTTTCTTTGCGTTATTTACAGATAAAAACTAGATTTGTGTTTGTAGTGAAGTGATTGATAAAGGCGATACGTATATTTCTTCTTTTTATAATTAAAATTATAATAAATAAATGGTAAGCGCCTTTTAGTTCATTTTCCTTATTTGCTTGTTTGTGGGAAAGAAATTTAAATGTTGACAATTTAAATTATAGCAAAATCAATTGATTATTCATTAAATTATCGAAATTTGATTTATGTACAAAGTGTAAATTATTTGGGAATGTATTAATGATTTTTATCGGTTTGATTTTAATTGTTTAATTGGCTGTTCAATTGACAAAGACCTCAAAAATAATTTATGAATTACTCAGGATCAACCACATGTTTTTCATTATTTATCACTCTGAATTTGAAGTTTGCTTGAAACTTAATAAATGGTTAAGTTAAGTGAATTTTGTCAATAAAGTTTAAATCTGACCGTTAAAAATCCTTATGATAACACAAAATATCGTAAATTTGTACATGCTCATTCTTATTTCTTAACTTCATACACATTTTTATGTTCTTAATGTATCAAGTGATCCATGACCCGCTGGATCAACATTATTTTCATTTAAGCTTACTTTTGAAACTTCTTACGCGCTTACTTTATACATTACTTACTTCCTGTTTTGATTTTGGCTCCTATATTCGTTCCATATTCCACGAACCCGTCTGTATGTGTGCGACTTTTCGTTTCGTCTGTAATCCTGACGATAAATAAAATTAAATTTTAAATAAAAATAATTATTGTACTATGATGGTTATTGATGACTCTTGCTCAGCAAGTGCGAATTGAATTCGTAGACGTTGCAGCATTGCTCGCCGCAAATGTTGCACTTCCACGGATTGGCATCCGAGTGGCAGCCTTTGTGTAAAAAGTATAGGGTTTGATCGGGGAAAGCAATGCCGCAGAACGTACATTGTAGACTCGATAAAATGCGTTTAGCGCTTGAACCACGCCACGCTGTCGAATCGGATGGTTGTTCCGGACCAGTGGACGTTATTGTACCGTTAGTCGCCGATTCGTTGGGACTACTTTCTGGGTTATTGTTGCATGGCGATGATGCTGCCGCACGATGACGCGCTGCATTACTTCGAGTGACAATTTTCCGTTTCAAATCTTCTCTTAACAGAGATTTCAACGGCGATACTTTGATCAATGAACTTAAACTACTTGATGTTGCAGTTTGAACTTGTGTTGTCGCTAAAAACAAAGCTAATTGTAATTTTAGTCATTTTTTTCACCGAGATTTTTTAATAAAATTACCTGAAGGTGATGTAGATAAATTAACAGGACCATTTCGTTTATCATAGTCTTCATGAGGTTCTTGTTTAATTGGAATCAACGAAATCGACGGAGTAATATTAGTTTCGTGATCCAATCGAATGGAATTCGTCAGTGAACTCGACGGTGCGTTAGAATTCGAATCTCCTGATTGTGGTGATCCCGGACCATCACCATTAAGCCTCTGCGATGACTCTCCACTCTGTCCGGGCTGCGAATTATGATTATCCGACAACGTTGGCGAAAACACTGGCGCCGGTGCATCCGCCATGGAAATCTCAACGTGCGGCGTTAAGAAATGCATCGGTGGCGTCGCATTATCCGTCGATCGCGCCCCAGTCGAATCACCACTATCGCTATAATTCGTACTCGTCATACTGACACTCAAACCAGTTAGCGAACTCAATGCACCGTCCAATGGAAAACCTTGTTGAGCAGCAGCTGCCAATAACGATGCTGACGAACCAGCCGGACCAGGATTATCCAAATCAATTCCATGTCGACTGAAAAAATGAACTCGCAAACTCTTCATTGAACCAGCTCTGTAACTACATAACGGACAGGATTTGACGAGGTCGTGTTGACCAACGTGTTCGTTTTGGAAATGTGCACGCATTGCGATCTGTCGTTGAAAACCACGATTGCAGATCGGACAGTGATAAGGCAGTGTTTTCGTATGTGTAGTGAAATGTTCGGCGAGATGATCTTTGCGAAAAAAGCGTTTCTGACATACGCGACATTCGTAAGGTTTGACGCCGGTGTGTCGCATTTTATGACGACGCATGTTTGCACCATTTGAGAATTTCATATTGCAAACATCGCATTCGAAGAGCTTTCGGTGCAGTCTATCAGGTGCTGGTTGATTATTGTTTTCGGTTTCCACCGTTTCGGCTTCTTTGGTGCTGTGTACTTGACTCACGTGTGCTGCTAGGGAGGTTTTTGATGCTGTTTCGAAATCGCAACTATTGCAACGATGGTTGCCATCGCTTGAATCGTAATTTGTATTGCTGCCCGTAACTTTTTCATTTTGTTCTGTATCGTCGTCCTGTTGCATTGATGTTGGTATTGTTTCATTATTATTGTTGTTTGTTCCTGAATCTGGTTCATTCTCTAGCACACCTGTATCTGCCATGTCACCTGAGGTCTAATAAGGGCACTTCTTGCACTTGGGTCATCTACAAATTACACAAAACAAACAAAAACTTTAATATATCGTTTAAATGTGTCGTGTGTTAATTATATATGTATTTTCAAGGTTAATTGGTGAGCGAAGCGAAACAACTATCATAAGAATAAATAATATTAATATTTTAATTCCTCAATTGTATGTTTTCAATGTACAATGCAAATTGTAAAGTTATAAATTATAAAATGTTTATTGACCTATTTTGTTTTGCGTCGTTACATCACATTGTATTGCGAATATAAATGATTTCGACATCGAATGCGAAATGCGAAATTTCCGTATGTATTGTACATGTGTAGATGTGAACTAAATACAGTTGGAAGTACACAGAAGCACTACTAAAACGGACCGGACTTTAAATGAGAACACCGAGAACTCAGAACACATCAGAAATTCAGAAATGTGTAACCAAATTAAAGCACGACGACGACGACGTCGAAGCGAAATGCAACAAACGACGAACAACCAATCCAACAATCGGGCGAATTGAGGAGAATGAGCGAAACACTGACTGAGTGAGACTTGAAACCAACACAAACAAACACATACAGCACAGCAAAACAGGCAAAGGCAAACCAGCGAGCGGCCTAGCTAGGAAATCCAATCCAATCATATCCACTGTATGCTCTGCTCAGTACCTGTCTCTCCGTTTATCCGATGACAGGTAAAAAAGTAACGTTACTTTTCGCTGGCCTGGTGCTGGCTATGGTTCTGGTTGCTGTTGCTGATGGCATCCTTCTTTTGTTGCTGTTCGCTTCGCTGCATGCGTATCGTGTGTATTATTACGAACACTTGCAACACTATTCCCAACAGCAACAACATAAAAAAAGGAACATTACCAAACAACACAACACTGAATCTGAATTGACTCGACTTCTTTGCGATTCTTTAATGGTACAATCGCCTTAATCCTTTCTTTCGTTAAATTTAGTTTAGCACTCAAAACGTTGTCTTTATTTTGATAGATTAACCTAACTTTCGCCAGTATTTTAATTTGTTGATTTATTCACTTCGGTTTTTGATGCAATTTTATCGTGTTTTGCGTATTTTTCGAGTAGAAAATTGAGGTTACTTACGTGTTTTCGCTATGGACGGTTCGCTACGGCAACTATAACACTGAAAAGTGCGTTCGAATGTTCGAAAAAAACACCTGTACATTGCTTGACCGCTTTTCGGCCATTCCAGGTTTGACCTGTAGACTAAAGTGGGAACGAGCGGAGTCGAAGTGGGTGCGAGTACGAACCGATTCCTCCAACCGCGCTCAACACGATCCGACCGACGATCGTCATCATCGTCTGGTCGTCTCATACATACAAGTGCAACGCACAGCAGAGCAGGCACTCTGGCGACGGGGACCCAGGCACGGCACAACTTTTCAATTTCAACGCAAAACCCGAGTTTCTCTCGAACTTATTACAACTATGTACATACATGCTACTAATTTTCAAAAATAAATATGTAATCATTAACTTTTTGAACATTTCGTGTTACAATTGTAGTTTTTTTCTACAATTTATTTCCGGTTTTAACAAAATATCAACTTTTGCTAGTTGCGATTCCTGAAATAATAAAGTTGCCACAGGCTGTTTAAAGGAAAAATTCGACAAAACAATTTGTATGAGCAGTGAGCACTGATATAATTCTATAGAAGTTTTTCATCTTAACTGCAATAAATAAACAGTTCTCGATGTTTTTGTTTGTTTTTCATTCTTCAGGTGAAATTCCAGAATATGGCTAATTTCAACTCTTAACACGTTGTATCATGTTGAATTGAATGTTGAATGCTTGTTGGTGAAAATAAGGTCAACTCACACGCTCCACGCTCGTGTAACTGCAGGATAGGGATAAATAGCGGTTTCTCAGGTTTCTCCACTCCAACGTTCCATCATCGTTGCGATCGTGGCATAGAATATAGACCCACAACTGCTACAACTGCTATTGCCCGAGCTTGAATACCAAAAACAAATTTCAAAACCAATCACTTTACAATTTTCATGCGATAATGTCTTCAAAAAGTAAATAGAACCACAAGCAGAGTCCAAACTTTTAAACCGACAAAATGAAAAAAAAAGCCTTCAGTTTTTCCGCTTATGAAAAGTTCTCTGCTTTTTATTGGGTTCTTTTCTGTCCAGGTTGGTGGTAAATAAGTCAGGTCGTCTCTGTAACTGAGTTTTCTGCCTTTTACTTCTACTCTACCTGGAAACCAAATGTGGGACATCAAGCAAGCAAGCATCCTCGCCTTTCCTTTCTATCTTCACAACATTCAACATTCAGGTTATCCATCCAACCATCCATCCGGTGCAAAAGGTTTAACTTCTTTAATTCGTTTCCATTCCACAACTCTACAACAAATGGCACACTTTTGAAAGTCAAATCGTGTCAACATGCATCTCAATACTTTATATGAAAACCGAGATGAAAACAAATAATATTAACCGAAAGAGAACTGAATATTTTTATTCCATTTCACTCTAGAGACCACTATTTCCATGAACCTCATCAATTTATATTACTATATGTATGTATATGCGCAAAAACAATATTATTTCTCTCAAAATTTTATTAATTATAATAAAATGTCAAAATGTAGGAATATTATAGCGTTTTCGGACTGCTGCACTCAGTGTGCACCCAGTGCATGCAACTCACATTTCTAGTTTTGCTCTAAAACTCGCCCAGTGCAAGTTTTTTCAATATAGTCCGAAAATGATAATTGCACTGGACTGCACTGACCCCCATAGTCAGTGCAAAAAAAACTGCACTGAGTGCGCACTGAATGCAATTATTTTGCACTCAAAGTATAGTCCGAACACGCTCAAAATTTTCAGTGCAAGCGAGTGCGCACGGAGTGCAGTGGTCCGAAAATGCTATAAATTTGACGTGGTTTATAAGTTGCCTACGTTGCGTCCAACATTTTTGTTTTTTAAATTAAAGTTATTTCTAGTTGTTAGTAGATGTCGCTCGCACCCGGAAATTGAAAACGAAAAATTGCAAAACTTAAAAACCAAATTTTTTTTCGACGCTTGATTGACGATGCAAGCGTTGCGTTGGCGTCGATTAACATGTAAAAGGACGACGCTAGCCATGAAGTCCGACCGCCTTTGGCCTGCTTTATAAATTTAATAGAGAGTATGACTTAAATTAGTTGCCTATTTTGCGTCCAACATTTGTTTCATTAAATTAAAGTTATTCCTATTTGTTAGTAGATGTCGCTCGCACCCGGAAATTGTAAACGAAAAATTGCAAAATTTAAAAACCAAAATTTTTCTCGACGCTTGATTGACGATGCAAGCGTTGCGTTGGAGTCGATTAACATGTAAAAGGACGACGCCAGCCATGATGTCCGACCGCGTTTGGCCTGCTTTATAAATTTAATAGAGAGTATGACTAAAATTAGTTGCCTATGTTGCCTCAAACATTTATTTCATTAAATTAAAGTTATTCCTATTTGTTAGTAGATGTCGCTAGCACACGGAAATTGAAAACAAAAAATTGCAAAATTTAAAAACCAAAATTTTTTCGACGCTTGGTTGACGATGCAAGCGTTGCATTAGGGTCGATTTACATGAAAAAGGACGACGCTAGCCACGATTTACGACCGCCTTTGGGCTGCTCTATAAATTTAATAGAGAGTATGAATATAATTAGTTGCCTATGTTGCGTCCAACAATTTTGTTTAATTAAATTTAAGTAATTGCTAGTTGTTAGTAGATGTCGCACGCACCCGGAAATTGAAAACGAAAAATTGCAATATTTAAAAACCAAATCTTTTTTCGACGCTTGGTTGACGATGCAAGCGTTGCGTTGGCGTCGATTAACATGAAAAAGGACGACGATAGCCACTATATCCGACCGCCTTTGGCCTGCTTTATAAATTTAAAAGAGTGTAAGACTAAAATTAGTTGCCTATGTTGCGTCCAACAATTTTGATTAATTAAATTAAAGTAATTGCTAGTTGTTAGTAGATGTCGTTCGCACCCGGAAATTGAAAACGAAAAATTGCAAAATTTAAAAACCAAAATTTTTTTCGACGCTTGATTGACGATGCAAGCGTTGCGTTGGCGTCGATTAACATGAAAAAAGACGACGCTAGCTACGATGTCCGACCGCCTTTGGCCTGCTCTACAAATTTAATAGAGTGTATGACTAAAATTAGCCCCGTAAAGTTGTAAAATGATCGTTAAAGCCGTTAAAGCTTTAGCACGAGTGCATTTGACTGTTTCTCGAACGCAGTCAAAATCAAAATAATATTCAATACGTGGCTATAATGGTAATATATTTTCTCAAATTCAAAACCGTAGAATTAATTTCCTGTTCTCGTCCTGATGTTGTTTGTTTGGCTTTTGTCATTAATTTACAAGAAATGAGGGAACGTGCGGAAAGGTTGAACATTTTATTCTGTTCTTTTCTTGTATTTATGTAGGTATAAAGTAAATATGTTTGCCAGAACACATTTAAGTTCTATGCCTGAATCGGAAATTGGTAAAAATTGACATATGTTTTCCAAAATTCGCAACATTTTCGGCGTGGGAACGGGGAAGTGAAAATTATATGAATGGTCTTATTAAATGTTACTTTCGTTCCGTAATGATCGAATGAGGGGAAATATTTAAAATGTTTAGGAAGAAAGCGTTGGATGGGTATCAGCCTATCAGGGTATACTTTACAAGGGGAACTTGAGTTTACTAGAATGAAGAGAATGCCAGGTGTTTAAAGTTAACGACAAGTGCTTCCGTTCTTGTTCGAAACTGAAAACTTAAAACGTCTGCTTCATTGCTTGTTTCTTATTTTCTTATACATTTTTACGTCTTACTTTGTTAGTCTTGCTTGCTTATATCGGGCTTTGAAATCTATTGGTAGTATCCAATGTTAAATGTTGGAAGTACCTATTATGCCGTTCAGTTGACGAAACGAGGAAACGAAAACGACTGAACTTGGTTGCTGCTCGCAAGTCATAGCGACTTCTAACTAACTAAACTAACCGAAGGAGAGGAATCATGTCCTTCCGGCTATGAGAATGAGAAATTACATAACTATCTGAAGTATTAGAAAAAAACAACTGAGTGTTTCGCGAGAATTATTATAAATTTGAAAACACATCGCTCCGAGTCCGAGATTTGTGCGGATTCCGCGTTCGGAAAGTTGTACGTTGTGCGGTGCGATCCACACCGATTATTTTTTTATTTATTTATTTATTCTCAGTGTTTAGGTATATATTGTATAATAATGAGTTCCGTGATCTCTAAATTAAAATTTCACTCACATTTACTGGGTGCTATCATAAACTTACAAAACGAGACGACGTCGCCGGCTACACTCCGGAGTTTTCCCGAAGTCGAAAACTTTTCGTAAGTTTATTTCTTTTTTATTCTCCTGCCGTCGGCTACGTCTCAAGGTGGCGGACATGCATTGTGTGATTCATCATATCCATGCGCTTTCATGTATCAACCATCAACCGAAACGAAAAATGATTTAGAACTTTAACCATCTTTGGATAGTTGTGTAATCATGTGTGTTACACAAATGACTACCAGATGTCCAGATTTAAGATTCACTATTCAGCTATAGTGAAAAGGGAAAGGGGTGAACACATCAAGCACATGGGCAACGTGAAATTAAAATTATAATTAAACACGTACTTACATACGGAAGTTAGACATTATGAAGAACGAAGAAGCCTAAAGGAATTAAGGAAGAGAGGTTTTTAGAATGATTACAATATTTTACTAATTTTAATTTATTTATAATTTTATGTACAATTCTTAATGTGTTCATATTGATATTATTATTTTCCAATTTGGAAAGTTGGCAAGTTGTCAGTTCAATTATCTTCCTTCAATAATATTCACATAAACGTCAAAACAAGTTTAATGGATTCCTGTACCTATACCGTGGATTTTTTTAAAGATTTTCCATAGGGATTTACATGGTTACAAGTGCTGCGAATTGTAAAATATAATTAAAACATTCCGATAATTTTTGGTTTTTACAGAAACACAAGTACAAAGTTTGAAAAAAAAACAGAAAATTGAAAAAATTGAATTTCTGTTTGCAGACGGACAAACTAACACCTGACTGAGCTCGGAGCATTAAAATTAAATTGTCTGTTTAACGACTTAACATAAAAAATTCAAATTTTAAATTTCTCTTCATTTATTCAAGCAAAAACAATCAGAATGATTTAAGAGGGCGATCCGCGAATTTTTACTTTATAAAATTTGTGGCAGATGGCATTAACACGACCTAAAGGTTTACAATGTAAATCTCTATGGGAGATGGTTAAAAAAACGCTCTGTATATAATTATGAAATGTTTTAAAGCTAGAGAAAACTCATCAAAATCTTGGATTTCAAGATTTACATTTACTCGGTGCGTATTACTCGCTGTAATCTGAAAACATAAAATGCATATTTACGCTTAAAATAAATTTGATTTCCGTTTGCAATAACGCGTAACTAATAACTAGCCCGAAAGTTTTTCTTCTTCAAATTTCTCTTCGAAAGTCAAAAGTGTGAAATGTATTAATAAATAACACACGTTCAGAGTTATTATTAAAATTACATATATCATTTCATTATAAATTTATGTAAATGTATGTTAGAAAAGTTTTGAAACATACGCCTGGACGTTATATAGAAATGTGCAGGGGCGGATTGAACTTAGAAATTGGCCCGGGGGATTTAAAAACAACGGCCCTTTAATTTGAAAAAAAATCAAAAATGCGATTGAAAAAAGCGACCCTCCGTGAGAAAAAGGCGGGCGCAGAGAGTCGATCGCTCGATGTCTCAATTCGGCCCTGGAAATGTGAGAACACAGGGATTCATTCATAAGTAAAAGTTATGTTTAGATTTGAAAAGTCTAAATTTCCTTCAACTAATCTTGCACTTGCAGGCAGCGGTAAGAAGAATTTTGTTAGTTTTTTTTTTGGTTTGTGGTTGGAACGAATGCGCGATTTAAATTAAGCGAAGACATAGTGGACTCGTCATTGAGTATGTTGGAGATTTATATATTTGGTAACGTGTAACCAACAATTTCCGGATACGTTCGATTCATTCATTCATTAAATGCTCGTAATTCGAAATATAGTTTCGTGATTTCTAATTTTGAATATCTAATTTTGTTGTCTTGCATTTATACCGAATTTAGCTGCATTTACTGGGTGTAGTCATAATTAATAATTTAATAATCTCTACACAACTTCAACACTATTATTTTAGATTTGTAACATTCCAAAAAGCGACCATCCTAACATTATTGTATTGTACCATGTAAATCCTGTCACACTGTACATTTATGTATGTTGGTTTTTGTATTATGTTGGCTACAAATCAGTGACAAGTAGAAGAGAGACAAAAGTATGTTTGAGGGAAAGCGAGTATTCGAACCGAGTTGATTTGGTAACCGAACAGAAGACTCGCTCTCTTTAGTCGGCGATCTTAACAAGCAGAAATCAAAGTCGCTCCGCGTTGTCCAAATTTTGAAATTCAATAAATAAACATAGGCGTGTGGCACAGAGGGTGCCGGGTGTGCACTGGCACAACGCAATGGCAAATCAGCTGACTTTGCCCTCTTAGGATATTGTAGATGGCCCAAAAGTAGAGGCGGCGAATCTAGAATATCAGTTACATTTTAAGTTTGTGCACACTCTAATAAAATCTCTTGCGCACGCCTATGTAAATAAAATAAAGTTATGTTTACAGATTACTGATTTGAATTTTACTTTAATAAATATTTTTGTTGTAACATCTTGTATAATTAATTACCCGGTTTAGTTGACAAGTTTATTTTATGAATGAACCTCTAAAACTTTTCGTAATGAAGAAACCAGAAAGTATTCTTCGGAAAAGTCGAATGACAAAATGACAAAAATAAAATCACGATCACGAAATGTTCAAATGGATGACTTTTTTAATAAAAAAATTACTCTGAGAAAAAAGAAACTTAAACCAAAATTAAATACTTACCTAAATAATACATGAAAATCGAAAATCTTCAAGAAAACTTTAACAAAACATTAACGTCAATACTTTCATGTTTCAAGTCAAGATGAATAGACACCAATTCATCCAGGAATAAGTTCAGGAATTCTTCTTTTGTCAAGATTAATTCACATTTTCAAATTGACATTTAAGAATGAATGTTCTTTAACAAAATGATTATTTTCGCAGATTTGCGCATGTTTTTCTCAAAAGTATTTTTGGAGTATCCAGTTTATTTGTAATTCTTGAAAGTTCACTTTGGAAATAAATCGATTCACAATTTATTGACCCAACAACCAACAACGGCAACAACTAAACTGTTTTTTTTGCATTCTCTATCTCTAACTTTACTTTCAATGTGTGGTATTTCTTGAAGTTGTCAAGACGATTTGAAGCAGAAACAGTCGTGGATATTCTTGGATTTGTGCAAGTAATGTCCATCACCATCAACCGCACATTGTTGGCGAAGATTTAGTTACTTGCTTCATTGAACAATTCTTTACACACGTTCACGTATAGCATAGAGACGGACATTTATTTGGTCAAAATTGCTTTTATTATTGCCATTACCAACTTATATTCAATGAAAAACGAATAAAGTAAAAGGAAAAACGTATTATTTTCTTTTCTTATCTTGTCATGCTTAATGCTTCCTTTGAGAATTTCATTCTTACTAGAACAGGTCTTTACATGTGATTAACCGAAGGCGCAAGAACAAATATTTTCAGTTCATAAATTTACATAGAAAAAAAAATTCTTCATATAAGTAAACGAAAATTTGATAGTATAATTTATAATTTACCTGCAGGAAAGTTTATTAATAAATTACTATGAAATCGAAAACAAAATCAGAGCAATTTTTGTTATTGTATTCAGTTTTTTTCTTATCGTTTTATTTCTTTGATTTGAGTCTTTGGGACATACATTATCTCTCTCTCCCTCTCCCTCACACAGTGAGAGAGATAGAAACTACCAGCGCGTGAGCATATCTTTTGTTTACGTTCAACTATTTTATGCTTATTTCCAAATGTGTGAGGTGAATTGATAAGGCTGTAACAACAACAAGTCTTCTTCACAACATCAAGAGCATTAGAAGCATCGTGAATTAAGTAGATCGAGGCACTATTCTTTGAAGAAGATGAATTTATCAACTAATCCAGTTTTCACCCACGGCATTGGTAAATTGTGCACAATTTGTGATGTGATATTAGAAGATACAGATAGCAGTCATTCTATATTTTCCACATTAGAAGAAATAGAATCCCCTGGCCGGCCTAGCCCAATGAATGTATTGCAAGTACTTCAGTCCTTTTCAAACGTAAGTACTTAATTTGATTAAAAAGAATTGTAACAGGAATGCGAGTTCATATTTTTCCAGTTTCGTTTTTGTAATTGCACAGGCCTACAAACCCAAAAGGTGTGCACCTTGTGTTATGACAAAACTATTGAAGTCGACAGATTCATTCAAATGTGTAACAAGGCTTATCAAACGAAGTTTGACGTAAAATTTGAAGAAATAAGTATTGGATCTACCAGAATTATAACTGACAGAGGAAATTTTCCAGAAGAAAAGGAAA
>JARJEB010022417.1:0-36194 GCA_030264535.1 Liometoxenus newtonarum
ATCGACTCTGAAAAGGTTGCTCGCGACTCTTGTGACGTCATTGGTTAAAATATTAGTTGTAATTCAGTATATTTTAGCCATCAACAATAAAATAGGTAGGATAATGATGCAGGGCAAAATTCCAAATAATTTTCTTTGTAAATGCAAGCTTTCCCAACGAAAAAGTTTATTTGATTTTATTAAAATAGCTTCAATTCACCAAGTTATTGATCCTGTACCACTATAAGTATCCCCTATTTCCCTATATCCCAAGGGTGTATTATACTTATCTAATTACTCTTCACAGCATCATTGACGAACTTAATAAACTCAGCGTTGTGCAATACACTAACATGGTCTCCATCGAATTCTTGAATTTCCAAATGATTACCTAAAAGTTCACGCAATCCGTAGTCTTCAGGTATGTCTCGCACACTAGTTATCATTGCTTTGCATAATACAATTCTGGATTTGTATGTACGGGGAGCGAATTGATGCATCAATTCTGCATTGAGACGTTGATAAATGCTGAGAAGTAAATTGCGCATAAATTCACTACTGTAATTCAATTCTGCAGAGGATGCTCCCATCGCTATTGTGCATCTTTCGTCGAAGGACTTAGCAGCCATTAATTCTTTCTGAAATTGTGAAACGAATATTATAGGTAATCAATACCAACTTGTGCTTTTGCACAAAAGGGTATTACCTTCATGTTTTCTATCGCATCTAAATGTAGTACTGACGACATAACGTAGGTAATGAGAGAACTTTGAAATGTGTCTTCTTCTGTGGTATCCAACAATGAGGTAATTAATGTTCGGTTAAACATGGGCGCTCCGTCAACCATCAGAAGTGTCCCCTTGTAGCCCATGTCTTCTAACATCGTTAAAACTTCCAAAGCGATAGTTACACCTAATGAATGCGCAGCAATTGTGAACGGTTCATTTGATTTTAATTCCTCTTCCAGAATCTGTAACAGTTTTACGGAATTAGGGAATAATTCTATTTTGGCATATTTTGAAATGAAGGCAAGAATACCTACTTTAACTTTTTGCAAAGCCATATCTTTAATAGTGCCCCTAGTTTCATAATATGAAAATTGCAAACATTTTGCGTTGACTGATAGATGTTCAGCTAATCGTTCAAACACGGTTGACATTCCTTCACCGCCAGGTAGAAAGTATAAGGAACATTCTGATGAATCAGTTGCTTTAGTTTTCATTGTTACCACTGGAATCTCACATTGCTCTTCGGATGGTATGAAACGCATCAATTGTTGGAAGTTTTTGAGCATTGCCTCATGACAACTTTTTGGTGATTTATCATTCCCAATTTCGTTGAGTCTGAAAAACACATATAAATAAGACAATGCAAAATTGTAAGGATCACTATAGAAATACAAACTTTGCAAAGTTCATGTTTCGTAGTTCCTGTGCCGATAAGAAAACATCAAATTCCCTCTCCAGGGTTTGTTTGATCTCAACTGCCATCATTGAATCCATCCCCAGTTCAGGGAATGTAGAGTTCGGACTAATGGTCTTAATGTCTTTGACTTGCAGCAAATCCAATACGACCTTGATTAAGTTGTCTTCACTTTTTCCAGATTTTATTTCAGCCACCACCATGCTGCTCACGATGTTGTCCTCCGAACACATAAACACATCGAATACATCAAGACAACTCGCAATTTTTTGTTGCGTAGTACCAGCAATGACAACTTCAACATTTTGTTCTTTGGATTCTTCAACCATACCAACATCGCCTAGCAGAGCCCATTGAATTGCTTTTCCTGGTAATCCGTCTTTTCGACGATTTTCACACACTCGTTCCATAACTGAATTCGAATAACCATAGTTGCTTTGGCCAGCTACACCACGACCACAAGAATATGATGAAAACACAACGAAATGTTCTAATTTCGGTGTTTGTTTTCTGGTCAGCTGATCCAAGAAAATAGTTGCTTGTGCTTTGGGATTGTAAGACTCCAAGAAAGTTTTCTCCGTTTGATTTTCTAAAACTGCGTCACGTATCACGGCAGCCGTATTGAAAATGCCGACTAAGTCTCCCATTTTTTGTGCGAAATTTAACAAAGCTTGGCATCCTTCTATAGTCGAAAGGTCATGATTTGAGATCTCAATATTACACATGTATGATTTCCAAATTTTTAGACGAAGCTGTTGATATCCCGTAGATAATCCTTTTCTGGAAACTAAAACAATATTTTTCGCACCTCTGATGGCTAACAAATCGGCTAACTCCAAGCCGAATCCACCTAAACCTCCGACAATAATATAAGAACCTTTCGGGTTGCAATAGAATCTAGAAAAATAGAATTACATTTTAATTTTGTTAATCAGAAGAATTTAATCAAAAATTACTTTGGCTTTGCTTCAGCAACCATCTGCTTAGGAATGACGAACCTATTTGATTCTTCCTCGCGCAAGTTGATAAGTACTTTACCAATACGGCTTCCAGATGTCATGTACCTAAAGGCTTGTTCAAGTTCATCCTTACCGAAACATATTTTCGGTATTGGTTTGATGAAACCTTTGTTTATGCCGTCATAAAGGAGATTACGAATTATTTGAAGTACTTCCCCTGCATCAGATATAACAATGTCGAACTTGACACCATGATATTCAGCTTCTCTTTCAGCTAATTCGGTACTCAGCAAACTATCCGCAGTTCCTACTCTTCCAATATCAACAAATCGTCCACGAATTCCCAAACACTTCACGGAAGCTTCAAGTTTCTGGTCAGCTAAGGTATGCAAAATCAAGTCCACACCTTTACCACCAGTTTGTTTCAAGATCAGTTCATAGAAAGAAGTGTCTCGTGAGTTTCCAATGTGATCTGCAGATATTGTGGGATAGTTTTTCAGAATATAATCCTTCTTTTCCTCGCTTCCCACTGTTAAGAAGATGTTGCAATTGTAATACAGTGCGATGTTGATTGCTGAGAGACCAATTCCTTCTGTAGCCAAGTGAATCAAGATGCTTTCACCTTCAATCAATTTCGAACGCTGGACGGAAAAAGAAAATAAATTAAAGAGATTTCTTAATATCCAATTGGATGTAGATGGTAATTACCATAATTAGTCCATAAAGAAGTGTTGAATAGACTACCGGTACAGTTGCTGCTTCCTCCATTGTCCAGTCGTCAGGAATTTTCCAGAGATAATCATCCTTTACATGGAGCACAGTTGCTAATGCTCCTGCTGTATATAAGCCCATGACACGTTCACCACTAGAAAGATGAAAATATATTTAGCCCAATAACAATAATGAAAAATGTGTTTTCTCATACTTTTCCTTTCTTGCAGCAAATTCATAACCCAACATGGGACTTTCATGGCACTTGCGGTTTTTGGTGACGCTGTCCAGAGTCATTTGCCCCGTTGCCACCATTGCATCGCGGGTATTCAATGCACCGACATAAACATGTACGCGACTCACTCCGGGTGTTTCAGCATTATATATTTCCGGTATGGACAAGTTTCCTTGTATCCAACTCAAAGAAGACAAATCTCCCCTTACAGTGTTGTTCACATAGCTTTGCACTGTGCTTACTCGGTGGTTCTCTTCAAAGAGCAGATGACGATAAGAACCCCAAGTTCCATTTTTATACACGTTGATACACAAGTTCTTCTCTAACTGCTTCTTGTAGAATACATTTCCCACATCAAAACGTGGAGCAGATTTGTCGTCAATCAGCACGCTCATTAACTTTTCACCACTGGACTCCCTCAGGAGGCAGTTGGTCAAACCAAGTATTCCATTATTCGGTTCATTTTCAGCGTATAATAATAAAGCTTCTTTTTTCTGGCGGGCTTCCTTGAGGGGCGCCAACCATTTAAATCCATTCTCCGAGACGTGAATTGCTTTGGGGAGTATTATTTTATTATCAACCTTCACCATGATGACTCTCTCATTTGGTGTGGTATATTCACAAAGCATAGTGAAGCCATCAGGGAAATTAGCGCAAGTCGTTTTTAAACTTTCTCGTGATATCAAGAAACCACCCGATTTCAATGTAGCAGATAACGTTTTCAGCAACTTTGAAGAAGAAATTGTTACACTTATTCGGTAATGATTCAATTGTGATTCTTACCTCTGGATTTTCGGATAAATTATAACCAACAGCAATGAAGATACCAGTTTCAGAAGATGCTTCTTTGCCAGTTACAGATACATTGTTTATGTTGATGTTTTTATCGGTGATGACCATAAATTCGGGTTGAATTAAAGGATAATCATTTAGTGCAGCTTGAATGTATGAAATTAACGGTTCCATTGTGTCTGGTACATCTTTGAATACTTCGATTACTTTGAGTTTAATTGTATAGTTATTTTCGAGTGCCAGTTGTGCAGCTACCCGCGCTGCTACCCTCAGATTCAAATTGGCAACGTACGGAACAAACCTGTGCGACTCCAAAACTGGTACAGCAGGTTTACGTTTCCCTATGCTGATCTCAGATATACCACGAATTTCGATGTGGCCACAACTAAAAATGTAATTTACAAGTAAAAAGTGAGTGCATTATCAAAATTAGCAAAATTGTCTTCCTACCGTATAATATCAAGATCTTTGTAATTATAAACAGACATGAAGCAGTTATCGACGTCACCTGAAGCGTACACGATATCCAAGTGTTTCTTGGGGTCTATCATTACTTTGCTGATCTTGGTTGGAACGGACATGCCTCTTGTATCTTCTTGCATTTTTTTTAATTGAAACATTGCATCCATGAATGGGATCCAGTGTTTCCACTTGATGGTAGCAACAGTAGCATTGACATCGCAGTTTTGAACTTCCTTAAAGTCCCCTCTGAAACAGTAAAAAATTGATAACAAACTGGTTTTACTATATATGGGTGTGGTAAATATTTTTACGAGTAGTAATAACCACGTAGACCAAGTTCTTTGTACACATCTCGTTTGCTTAAAAGATCTTCCGGTCTCGGTGTTGGAAGAGAATCCAAATCGGTCCATTCATTTTCATTATCAGATTCATCCTTAATGTAACCAGCCACAACAAGTTCATTGCCTTCAGTGATTTCGAAGTGTCCGGTTTTTTCGCATATTTGCACCGAGAGTTGTAAGTCAACAGTTTTGGAGAGCGTGCATGCACGCAGGAATGTAATATTTTCGAATGAAATCGGTATTTCTGCATCGCCCGCAAAAGCTTTCCACATCAAATAGAAATAGCCGCTAGCCGGAAATAGAATTCTTCCTGAAAACAAACCGCATTTAGGAGAAAATATATAGATGTGAGACAAGGCAACCAACCATCTGTAGAATGACCATCAATAATTTGCCAATCTGGATCATTCAAACTGATTGTATATTTTTTATGAAAAGTGGGGGCTTGCACGAATTTCCTGTTTGTCCATATCTTATCATGTCTCCACATGATAAGGGGTGAAATCATTGGGGTGCCCTGGTGTACGGGCCAAGTAACGGAATATAAGGGATTAATGGTCATGGCGTATCCTAGCAGATACAACCTGAAACATTCCTCGGTCGAATTATTATATTATTAGATCTGAACAATTTTACTTACCTTCCAAGGGAATGGAGGAAACCATGTTGGACATCTTTATCACATAAACTAACAATATTTGATGAATTTCCAGCATTACCACCAATGATCAACAAGTTCTCCTTGTCAACTGTTGCTATTGGAGATTTTGGTGTGAACATTATTTCGGCCAAATTTTGCGGAAAATTACCATTTACGTCTGCATCAATTTTCCACTTCCTTGGTTTTTCGATAAAATTGCAAACATCCTTCAACTCTTCGCTAAGTGTAATGATGTCGATTTTTTGCTTTTCACACAACAATTTCGTAATGCGTTGCGCAGCTATAAGAGCTTGATCCAACGGAATGACGCCGTCCGCATAACTTGCAGAGATTTCACCAACTCCAGTGCCAAAGAAATCTGCAATATCGATGTTGAGCACCTTCAATAAGTTGGCGATACCAGTTTGTACGATGACCGTAGTTAGTGTATTATCAACATGGTTATTACTGCAGCTGGTTAAACTGGTGGAGTCCCAAGCAATATTATTTTTTTTCAAGATATTTTGTACTTGTTTCAGATGTTCTTGGAACGTTTTAAATTTGAGTAATGAGTGTCCTACACCGATAATGCCGGAAGTGTGGAAAACGCATTTCAAAGGCAAGACATAATCCGTATAATTGAGAGTTTCAATAACCTCAACTCCGGACTTGCTCACGATTGCGAAACCTCGATCATCATATTCTGGAATATTACTGTTGAAACTGGCGTTCAAGAGTGCTACATAGTCCGGGTCATAAGGTCTAGCTTTGATATCTTCTAATATTGTGTTGACCGCTTCCGAAGTTCTTCCGCCGATGCACAGCAATCTCGGGAAATCTTCATCGACTTCCGGTCTTTTAATGATGGGACGTCTCAAGAGCGCATGGCCATTCGCACCTCCAAACCCAAAGTTACTAGTGGCAATGTATGGCTTATCATTCGGAAATAGCGTGTTTTCGGTGACTACCACCAGTTTTCCATTCTTAAAACCTTCTGCCTTAGAATGCGGTGTATGAAAATTAATGTTTGCTGGTATAATTCCCGTTTCGAATATCATGCACGCCTTCATGATGGAAGCCAGTCCGGAGGAACCTTCACTATGACCCAGATTTGATTTAACAGAACCAATAAATAAAGGCTCCTTTCTGGTTTTGCAATAGAATTCTTCAATTGCTGTCAGTTCGACTAAATCACCAACTGTAGTTCCAGTGCCGTGAGCTTCGACGAATCCAATTTTCTCAACTGGAATTTCACATTCCTTATAGAATTCATTCAACAACATCTTCTGTCCTTCCCTTGATGGATACGTGATGCCCATTTCTTTGAAACCATCATTGTTTACCATAGAATGCACGATTTCTGCATAATTTCGTTTGGCAGTGCTGCCACGTTGCAAAATAATGCAAAGACATCCGTCAGATCTGACATACCCGTTAGCCGTGTCGTCGAAACATTTGCATATGCCATCATGAGAAAGTACCCCAAGTCTGAAAAGCGTAGAATTGTCTGAGTCACTGATAACTAAACGTTATAACTGTATAGGTACGTACCGGTAATATTGTTGGCTTGTATTTGCAGCTATAATCAAATTAGAACCACAGATGATGGCATAATCGATTCGGCCACCTTCAAGATCTTTGATGGCATGGTCGATTGCATAGGCGGATGCACTGCAGGCAGCATCGCAAACATAACTTGGACCATCTATTTCCAAATAATGACTTACGCGAAGGGGACTGAAGATTCTTGATGCGCTAAAAAACAAAACAACAAAAAATTGCAAAAAGCATATTTTTGAATAGGTACCCTTTTATAGCAAATGTTTGTGGAGGTGTGTCATGATAAAATATGTTTTCGCTTTCACTACAACAATGTGCCACGTAAATTCCCGTCCGGGAGCCTTTAATTTGTTGCGGACTCAGTCCAGCGTCCATTAGAGCTTCACAGATTGTTTCAAGTAGCATACGATTTGTGGGATTCATGTAAGCAACTTCCTTTCCCGGCACACCTGCAATTATTAAAGATTCAACAATTTACTCGCCGGTTCCGGTAACACAACAAACCGAAAAATCCGTTATCGAACTTTTCAATGTCAGGAATGATTCCATAGCGTTCTGGAACTTCTAGCATTCGCGGGAATCGTTTGTTGTTGTTGCTCGTGATCATGTCCATCTTATTGTAAATTTGCTCTTGGAATTGGGCGATGTTGTCAGAGTTAGCAACTTTTCCCGACATTCCTTAAAAGATAAACAAACAATTGGGAATTGCTAAACAGTTATTGATAATACCGCTGTATTTTTTGGGCCCCGAATACCGTACCGCGGTATTTCCGTAGAAAAGTACCGAATATAGTACCGCGGTGTGTTTTTAGTAAAAGTATCGTTCGCGGTACTTTTGGTGTAGAACAAAAAAAAAATATTACTAAATGGTCAATTGGTTTGAGCGCCAGCAAAGATATTAAAATAAATGCGAATAAGAGGAAGTTTCACCCAATTTGTTGCTTACAATGGCGGTAAACGTTAGTCAATGAGTCTCGGAACAATTTCATTCGTCTCTGTTAACCTAGTGACTCGAACATTTGACACCTTCTCCAGAGACATATACAGAACTACGAGACTCGACGCGCGTTAGTGTAAGAACAACAAAAATATTATTCACAAGAAAGGTAAACAATCAAACTGGGTATCAGCTCCCTCGTGGTCTAATTGGTAGAACACTACGCTAGATACGCTAGAGGTTCGGGTTCGATCCCCGGCGAGAGAGTTAACTTTTCTTGTGAATTTAAAAATATTAAAAATATTAATATATGAGTGAAAATTGCCACTGTGAGATTAAGCTTTCCTAAATGCGTTTCTTAATTAATAATTTAATTTACTTAGATACTTACTAACAACCTAAAATTGCGTGATCTTAACACAACACAAATGTGTCAATAAAATGGTAATAAACATAGTCAAGAGATTTTTTGAAAATAAACCGGTGCTGTAACGATCATGTGTGACAACAGAAATAAACATTAGACTACCGTATGCCGGATTACCGTTTTATTATGTTATAATTATAATAAATGTTAATGAATCTATGATGAGTTGTCGTTGTCGACGACACAAAACAACGTCAAGTCATAAAATCATAAATTTTATAATAAAGCGTTCAAATTCAAGAATTTATTCAAGTTATTCATAACACATACCTAAATAAAATAATAAATTCAATATTTAATGGGAAATAAATTTAAAAATATTTTATGGTTTCACTTAGTTGCAGGATCTTTAATTAAGATTAAATTACCATCTGAACGAGCTAAATTTATATCATATCCGTCCTGTAAGTGATCATAATACGCAAATCTTTGAATTATTTTATCAAAAGATTTATTATTCAAGTTACGAATCATAGTCTGTCTAACTACTGAAACTATTATTGAGATAAGGCTATCAAACACTTGGCTTTATGTTAACGTGTAAATTAGCTACGAGGTAAAAATGGTCAATCAGCAAGGTTGATAGCCTATAAGTGAATAAAGTGAATATGCCGTTGCAACAAGTTAATTCAGAAGCAGATGCACGAGATGAAAGTTTTAATCGTTTTTAGCGAATCGATTAGGACGGCTTGATTCTATCTAAAGGTAGATTAAGATTAAGAGCTTTTCCTACATCAGGCAGAGTATTTTAACTATAAGATTGGTTCACGATACACGAACCATGTTTTCCTAGTTACATAATACAATGTTTTTTCATTATACAGAGTGTTAGTGCATAGTGCAATTTATAGACTCCATTCATAATTTAAAAAATAATAACAATTACTATTATTACTTGGAAACAATGTAGCAAAATGTTTACGGGGGTCAAATGTTTTTATATAGTAGAAACCCTTTTCTCGATTGAATAAATTTCATTCAGTGTGCGAAACTCAATTTAATTAAATTATTTAGTTGCTAGAAGCGCGGCGACTGATATTTTAGAACAACAAAATTATTCTGAAAAGCGTGGCAGACAAAGATATTGTTAAATTTTAATTTAAAAATGTAATTATAAAGTGATAAAATAGTTTTTGGTAGTTATCAAAAGACGCGGAAAATTTTTGTCTTTATTTGATGTGATTGCAATTTATTTTTATGCAAATGGGGAGCAGGAATTTGCGAAAATATTATTCAACAAACATGCATCACAAAAAATTAAAAATAACCAAGCAAAATTTAAAAAATATGTTCATACTTAATAACTGAAAGTTAATTTATTCAATTTAAATAACTCTGTACATATATACTTGATTAGCAATAAGCTTTTGATTTGAAAAACAAGGTAAATTTAAAACTTAACTGACAATCCGCATTCCTAGCATCAAAGTATTTACTTACACTCGAGATGTAAAGAATTTGAAAATTGTAAAATTATTAAATGAAATTTCAACTTCTCTTGTAATTTCAAAAAATAATGTAGGATAAACCTATAGAAATTCAGAAAATATTTTCGTATCTAGGTATTAGATAAAATAATTCTTGATCAATATGATTAAAATGATTGCGATGAACTTGTTTAACGAGCATTGTTCTGTTCATTGGACAATTAGCAATGTCGTAAAAATGTTTATAATGTAGTTAGTTTGAATCGGTAAATCGTTTTCGATTTCCGTTGCGAAAATGTAAGCGTTTCAGTCGTTGACTTCTCAACTTCTTGTCTTCATGTCTCTAGTTACTTTGATATTCGCACTTAAACTAGAAGCACAAGAAAGAAGCAAAAAGATGAAGATGAAGAAACAGTTGTAGTTCACGTTTGTGCACACCTGAACTTCATATTTAATTCATCCATATTCATATCGATTAGTTATAGAAAACCAAATTAAATTTTGAAGATAATCCAGTGGCAACTTTATACAAATGTAAATAAAACCACAAAAATTGTTGCTGGTTCACGCATGTGTAATTAGAAGTCATGAAATTGAATGCAACGCAAAACTATCTAAGTAGGTATACTTACTATGCATAACTCTGAATTATGCGTGCATTTTGAGGAAGAAGAGTACCGCTATGCTGAGACAAAGACACAAAGAAATCTACTTGTATTAATTAATGAGCAATATCATTTTATTATGCCAGGTCGCTTAAAGACGCGGCATTTCTGATTAATTGACAATTTAATCGCGACGATCAAGTTGTCGTAAAATTATTTAATTATCGTATCAAATTTTAATGTTGTTTGTAGTAAAAGTTGCTACATTTTCAAATGGCATGATGAAATGAACGAATTTACACACGATCTCAGTATTTCATTTTACACAAGAAAAAAATACAGTATACAGTACAATGGAAAGCTAAATATTTTTATGATTTTCGTAATATCTTATCAACTGAAATGGAAACTGCTTTGTGTCGTACAACAGATGATTTATGTAATGCCTCAGTTATAATTTCATTATTGATAATTATTAGATATCTATTGTTGCTGTTGTTGAAAATAGAGGAAAAAAACCACTTTCATCGTTAATAATAGTAGATATTATTATAGTGATGAGATTACATCGACCTCTGAGCGAAATAACACAACTAATCGGTTCATTACCGTCATAATTAAATTTTATAATGATGGCAATGAAAAGTGCATTTGTTAAATAATAAAACATTTGTTTCATAATTGCGTATATACTGTATATTTATCTTAGGCCGGTTTCCATATTGTCTTAATAAAATTGCACAATTACCTATTATATGCATGTGAAAAAAAACAACTGTGTTTAATAGCGTAAGACAGATTGTTATAATGAAATTTATCAAAAATTGAATTTCAAAAATGAAAAACAAATACATCCTGGTAGTGCATAATTGTGTCAAGTACCCCATGCACGCCCGGGAAAACCTCTGAGGAAAAACATTTCGGTCCTGGCCTAAGGGATTTCAGGAGCGTGTGTGGTAAAAAAAACTGAGCAGATTTGTGGACTGTTCAGGCAGCGGGATGAGAATTGAAAAACGATTCTGAATAACAGAACAGTCCGTCAGTCCAGGACTGAATAGGCGTTGGGTCAGGTCAGTTCAGTGCAGTCTGAATAGACTTCGACCGCCGCTGATTCCAGGACTGAACAGTTTTCCTCAAAGGATTTCCGGAACGTGTATGGCCGAAGGGGTATTCAGACTGAAACCGGAAATTCGAACAGGCTGACTGATCAGTCTTCCCTCAGAGGATTTCCGGAGCATGTATGGGACCCTTAAGGAATCTAATAGTTATGACATCATCACCGGCATATTTGTTAAGGGCCCCATACACGCTCCGGAAATCCTCTGAAGAAAAACTGTTCAGTCCTGGTCTTCGCGATTTCCAGAGTGTGTGTGTGTGGTAAAAAACTGAGAGGTTTGTGGACTGTTCAGGCGGCCGGATGAGAATTGAAAAACTATTCTAAAAACTGAACATTCCATTAGTTCCGGAGTGAAAAGGCCGACCGGAGCATGTGTGGCGTTGCGTCAGATCAGTTCAGTTAAGTTTGAATAGACTTCGAGAGCCGCGCATACCCGAAGGCCAGGACTGAACAGTTTTTTCGCAGAGCATTTCCGCACCGTGTATGGGGCCCTTTAAATTGTTAATATACAAGTAATACATCTTCGTGGGATGTTTTGTAAAATATGTGCATTCAGTTAGCAGATGTGTGAAGAATGAATTTTCAAATTAGCCTAGATATCTAAATAAGTTATAAAATATTCGTTTTTCTGCTAAATTAACATATGCGTTATTGCGGAATTTGAACAAATGATGATGTTGATTAAATTGTTACATACATCAATCTTTTAATACGGTATCGTCATATTGCATGCAAGTTCAATTTACGACCACAAATATAGTCGTTAATTTTAAATTTTCATGCAAAAGCATAAATTTTTCCTATACAAAATTAATTTAATAATTAAAATATGTTTTCAATTATTGAATTAGTCAAACCTAATTTTAATAATAATGCCTTGACTTATTACAATTTCCCACGCAAATATCTATTAATGATTTTCTTCTTTTGGACAGTTTTTCCATCTATACATAGTTGGATCATCAATATAACTTATTCGCTAACTTCAAATGTTTAGCTTTAGATGAACGTCTATGATGAATGTCGAACATTCTGTAAACGCTTTACAGTTGCATGTTACTTATTACAAGTGTAATTAGCAATTAGCATTAGATTAACCCAGATAATAGTGTGACTTGTTTTACTTCATTGTGTTTCATATCTCTAGTTAGAATCACATCAGGTGTTGAATTTGTCCATTGTAAATTGTATATATGCGGATTTAATTCTATAATTGTGATTTCAATAATAACTTCAAACAAAAACTGTTATGCGAGTTTCACTGCTGATGGCAAATAAGTAAGTGAATTAGAAATGTGTGAAATATACCGAATGTGTGTAGGTATATGAAATTATTTGTAGTAATGCATGCGGGTGTATCATTTTCAATTGAAATAATTATAATAGATTAAATGTGCTGAGATCATTAAATTATAATTTGCCGTATTGAAGGAAAACGAATACTCACCCGCATTAGCATTAGAAGTGTGTAATTAGGCAAAACATAATAGTAAAAATGACAGTATATGAAATAGAAAATCTCTGTGGGTAATATACATATATTTATTTATGCCACTGGGTTATTAATTATTTAAATTTTTTAAGTGGCATGTTTAAAATCTTGAGCGTGATCTTGATTCCTAAATACCAAATTTTATGATGGCATTATTTACAAAATATTATAAAAAGTACTTATATCAATGAAAAAAAGAACAAAAAGTAAATTCTGTTAACCGTCTTAAAACACAATTCAAAAAGTACTAATTATTAATAAAATAGTGAAGAAAAATATAAGATATAAGATTGTATACACCCACTATTTTATGACAATTTTATGCGACACAATTTGTTTCTGTAACTCTTTAATATAACTATCATATAAACCTGTTGGGATATATCGATAACGTAACACTTCAGTCCATCTCCTTCTTTCTCATTATATGTTCAATGCAGTAATAGACAATTGTTGTTTGGGTTGCATATTTTTTGAGATTGTTCGTGTTACTTGCGTTGGACGTTGCTTGATATTTGACTCTGCGTTCGGCTTGTTAAAGTTACATGTAACAGTAGTGATTTCGTACGTAATTTCGTGATTTCAATTAGCTCGTGCTCGCAAAATACTAGCTCGTAAGAGCCTTCTTCTCAACGCAACTTGTTGCGAATTGCGAAAATAACTAAAACGAAAGTAATGACATGATGAGTTATGAATTAGGTACAACTTATTAATGGAGACAAGAGACATAATGTTAATTCTCTTTGCTAATAATTATGGATGGATCATCGGACCCTGCTGCAAGTGGTCATTGAAAGTGTGCACGCTGATTACATAAATTGCATCATGAAGGATTAATAGATATAGAAAGATAAAATGTATTGAAGTGAAGCAATGAAGCGTTTTTAAAGGCTTCACTTGCACAAACCTTTGTTGAATGCAAATAAATACACCGTGAGGAAAGAAAGGCCCTGGATCTAATGTTAACATGGGCACTGACACAAGAGTGTTTGTTTGAAGACTCAGTTGTCATCAGTAACAATGATTTATGTTTGTTACCTTTTTCGATTGACCACTAATGCACAACACACAGTTGAGTTATGGATGATAGATGAAAACCAAAAAATTATAATAAGAAATAAAATTTATATAGGTATTTCTTTAATTCTGCTTTAATTTTTGAAAGGCGCGATAAAAGTGAAAAACAAGAAGTGAATATCGTGGATTAATCTATTGAATAGCCCTCGTGACTTGAAACGATTGAAATCGTTCAAATGGACATTCATCCACTGGTATTAGACTTTAACATTAAAAGTTAAAGTTGCAATTCCAATCGCAATGTTTATAGTATTGGTAAACTTGATGTCGAACTGAAACTGAAGTGCTCAGCTGCACCTCTATAAAGAAGCTACAGCAAGGATAGCTAAAACGGTAAAGGACCATCTATATGACAGTAAAACCATTCAAAAGTCATTGACATTTCAAATGCAGGAAAACGACACACTAAACAAAACAAATATAAATACAAACTTGAATTTAGCGCTTTGACCATTTCCAATAAGCGACTGAAATCGGTAAAAGATTATGTGCTTTCATATTAACAATAACAGAATCCGAAGACATAAAACTTTAAGACGTTTGCAATAAAATTAAAAGTATTTTATAGTGTTTTTATGCAAAATTATTAAAAATAAAACAAACCTAATCGTTTCCTGGTTTTGGTTTGATTCTTGATTCAACAAATAAACTCGTCGCGCAATTACCAATTTCCAGCCAACATTAATTACACCGATTCGTAATTACGCACAAGGAAAGAAAATTAGATCGCATCCAACGATGCAACGAAGAAATATTAATGCAAAGATGCAAGGATGAAGATCAAGGAAACGAAAGCAACTCGAGTCTCCCGTATAAGTTGGAGGACAAGTGATGAGCACAGCAAGTAACATATTGCTGTTCGACACTCAGGACGCACGTTGTTTCATGCAAGTATGAAATTTGCTTCTACCTTCTTTGGCCTTCTTTTGCTCGCCGTAATTATAATTTGCGTTTACGCAAACTGGCAAACGTAACAAACGAACAAACATTCCAAGTCATAAGATGCATGAGCGAAACGTGCCTTGCCTCAACATCAACACTATAATAAAATTCAAATTTTAGAATACATAAGATACTTTGCACAGAACCACTGACAACCAGACCAGACCAGACCAGACCAGACAGCTAGCTAGCTATTGAAGGAAATATAGAAATACAGAATGACATGATAGAACAACCGGCGAAGAAGTCGATTAAACTCGACGCGGTTAATTAAAAACGCGAACGGTGAATAAGCGAAGTGAAGCGGTTATTCCGCGCAAATGCTATACATACATAAGTAAATCATAATGAAACTGATGGTTAATGTGAAAAATGCAACGAATCAAAGCCGCAATGCATTCCGTTGCACTCAGAAGAAGAACACACACAACGAGAAAAATTATCGGTTCATTTATAATAACCCAAGATGTTGTAGAATTTTAAATTTTAAGATTTTTCTTCAAACGCTAACGAGCTTTCAAACTTAATTGTTAAATGACTTCATAATTGCTTCATATGTTACTTTCTGTTCAGAATAGAATTTCTGACAAGTTGAAAATGACCACTACGTTTAATCAAGAAATTTGTGCAGGACATTTAAGATTATAATTTTTAAATATCAATAATAAACATACATAGCTATCACTATCTAAAAAGTGCAATTGGAAACACAATTGAAATGATAATGAAGGAAAACGTAAAGGTAAAGGCTATTGTGCAATTCCATTGGGCATTGTGCAAATTCGAATGAGCGTTTTTGTTGCGTTCCGTTCAATTCGCTCATTCTTTTCATTGCTAAGAGTAACATCAATTGTTCGATCGTTCCAAGCATTGGTGCTTCGTGTATTTTCACTAGGATCGTAATGTACATGTGGAAAAACACGTTTCGCGTTGCGAGTTTTTGTAATGGTTATTATCATGTTCGAAGTTATTGTAATTGTTTTTTTTTGTTTCACATATTTTTGCTATTAAACCAATGTTGGAAGAATGCACACCATAAAATAACGAAAGAAACATATAGTTATTTTCGCAACAAGTTGCTTTAAGAAGGGTCTTATGAGCGAGTATTAATCAAATAATCGAATAAGACCCTTTTCAACACAACGACTTGCGAACACTATTTTTTGCACACTCACTATCATATTTTAGAGACAATATCAAAGATTAAGTCAAAAGTCAAACGGTCGAAGGCGAGTTTACATGTCAACGAGCACGTCCAACAATTTCAAAACGTATGCAACCCAAACAACTAGTGCCATTACTGCATCGAACATATATAACGAGAAAGAAGGAGTCGGACAGAGATAGAAGGAGATGGACATACCATACTGTTAGTAATGAACAAAAAGTAACAGTTTTGTAGATAGCGTTACGAATGAACATCTATGCAACTGCGCTAGCACAAATTATGTTGCTTGCATAAAATGTACTTACATAACAAAGTAGGTGTGCAAAAAGAACAAATATTTAATAATATACTTACCAATACATTCTTGAAACACCCTTTTCGCGTTGTGCTAGCATTATCAGTACAGTAACGAACGCAAACATTTGTAATAGGTATATTTATATTTGTAACGAATCCGTTGTAAATCGCATTGTAAATCATTGAAATAAGTCAAATGTAAATAAACTCGAACTAATATCAGACCGTGACTTGCAAACTCACGGAACAAATTTTGTTACGATTCGTTTGATCTGAAAATCAACACTAACTTATTCAAGAGATTCTGCATTTAGACTAAAGATTTCCCGAATTAACGAATTATTTATTGCCTTATGCGCTAATAATATTTGTAGTTCACCATTTCCGCAATTACCTATACGTATTTACTTAATACAAAGGCAATAGAAAATCCAATTTGCTTTGATTCTTATCAAATTGTTTGTCATTAAATTTTTAAGACTTTTCTTCACATGTGCGTGCATTCGCAATTATCTACTACTAAACGGTTTGATTAAAATCTTATGTTCATAAAAGACAAATAAAATAATTCACCGCATCTGTAATAAACGTCTTTATAGTTATTAAAAGCAATTTTTAATCTTAAATTATCCTGAAGACTATAGTAATTCAGCGTGTGTGTGGTAAACTAAATTTATCTTTTTAATGACTTACAAATAATTTTAATTACCTCAACGTAATCAGTAATCGGCGTATTTAGATAAATTAACAAAAGGAAAAGATGAAGTTTTACACTGTTTTACGTAGCGTTGTATAAGTCAGTTGAAAAAAGTGTAAAGTCACAGAAACGTGAGTACAACGTAAAACTTTTTAAATTTCTAATTTGACAGTTCATAAGTCAAAAGTTTTATTCCACATGTTGGATGACCCGTTTGAAGAGCTAAAAGTTTCAATACCTATTTTTAATTTCGTTTTTTTTAAATCACTTTGTGTTAAATCATTAGAATTGCCATTCTTATTGTATGCATTCATATATTGGATACAATAACACATAAATACACATTTTTTTATCAGTTCATAATTTCAAGTCAAAATGTAGGTACTAGTGATGGGCGAATAGTAACTATTCGTTACTTTGTATTCGTTACTCGAATGGACCCGGTGTAACCGAGTATTCATTTAAAAATGTATTCGTTACTTATGTATTCGTTACTAATGAAAGTAACCAATGTATCCGGTAATCGAAGACAAGGTATTTCGTTACGTTTTCGACTCGGTACTTCTTTATACAATGCTAGTTCGAATGTTCGAAAAACTTTACCGCTACCAGTACGAAGCAACGACAGGGCGTATTCCGGGGGTATTTAAAAATAACAATTTTTTGCAAAAATAGTAAACGGGTGATGAACCCCCCGGCCCAGTCCTGGATACACCACTGAGTAACGATATTTACGAATACTTTTTATGAATACTGAGTACGAAAGTAACGAATAGGTCCTAGTAGGTACCTACTTACAGCGCTTCTAAACTAACATGGGCCACGAAAAATATGTAATTAAACATTTTCACGGGAACCAATCGCAGAGTGATATTTTGACTTTTGACGCGAACACTCAATTAAATTTATAATATAATAAATAATAAAATTAATAATTTATAAAACAAAGTACATTCGAAATCTGTGAGTTATCAATTAAGACATGAATTTTAGGAAGGCTTGATCTCACAAGTACAATTTTCATTGATATTGCCAATTCAAATTTTAATATTTACAGCAAAAGTTATCCCTCTCGCCGGGGATCGAATCCGGAATTTTTGCAATGCATTAAATATACAAGGTATATTCTCATTATAGCTACGTGTGAAGCATACTTTCGCAAAAGAACGCAGCGCTGACCCACGAAGACTTAAGTTTGCGTTCAAGGACTGTATGTTTGTAACTTTTCTTGCATCCATCGTACAGTCACCAGACAAAGATAAAAAGTGCGTGAATGTGGAACTGGGTTATTATCCCAATTAAATTATTTTCGCGCATAGCTTTGTTATTTTTCATGGCATATAACAATTGGATAATTTGATGCACAGCTACGTTTTACGAGTGCTGACACATACCATATTAGCAACACAACAGACCGATGAACTATAAAGAGGAAAAAATGAGTTATGCAGTTGTCCATTCATTTGTTCCACCATTCGAAAATACACTTCATTGATGCGGATTAAAGATTGAAAAGACGCTAAACGATTATTTGTTCATTTACCATTCTCTATTGTACATTACCGGTTGGTTTTTGTGCTTCAAAGCTTTGTCTTGCTCCTTTGGTACATTATGATTTAGCTATTGCTTGACTTATACTCTCTTTGGCTTTGGTTTGTTAGTAAGTACATAATTTATGCTTACAGTTATATACATTTCGTAAATTTTGTCGTCGCACGTTTCGTTTCGGCCGCGTTTATAACAAATAAACAGATAACTGTTTCCCTTATTTATTATCATGCGTCAATCTTTATTTGGTCGATGCAATACTTGCCATTTGCTATTATTCTATTAGATGTTCACTATACACGTAGTTTTTTTCTTGCAAATACACTAGATAAAGTATTCATTAGTATGTGTACAGAGTACACAGTTTGTTCTCTATGCAAATCTATTATTCTATTTGCATTTCATATTCAGTCAAAACTTACCGGACGGGCAAATGTAGAAAATTGTAGAATGATTTAAAGCTAAATAAATATACCGTGCGTTTATTTTACCGTCGAACATAGAGAGTTAAACTCATAGCAGGGAGGATTGTATTGTATTGCTAACGACGCACCGACGGGCGGGGAGAGAGTGGGGATGTAGGATGGACGACGACATACCACGATGACAAGTGAATGTCACTTGTCAGTGCATCAGTTTGATGGATGAAGAGAGCTATTGTGATAAATATTGTAAATCGTGTTGACTCGAGATTCGTATTGAAAGAAGTTTAAACGATTGATATACAATTTGTGAATAATCAATTCAAATATGTGACAAGGAACAAAATTGACAACTAACACTAACGACATGATCATAAAAATTAAGTTTGATCATGCCATGACTTTGACTCGTTTATTTTAGCTACGAATATAGCACATTCTATGTTCGACAGTAAAATAAACGCTCTGTACATATAAGACTAAATAAAAATATAAAAAAGCTATGCACGATGTTCATTGGAAAATTGTAACAAAAAGACGTGTAATAATTACCTATGCCAAAGTTACATTGGCTTCAGAGATATATTTCATTACTACGTATGAACATAAGTTCACAAAAAAGACTACCAGTAGTTAATATCAATATAATAACTGTAAATAAGTTTCTTTTACATTTATAAAAATAAAATTTATTAACATTTTCAAATTCACGTTGCATGACATGTAATTACGGATGTAATTAATTAATAAGTATTTCATTTTATGTCGTAATATATACGCTTTTTGTGCATCAGTTTCAATTGATTTGTTTTACAGTTTTTGTGTGTTCCTTTCGTCGGTTTACTTCATTTAGAAACAAGAAATAAACTCAGCTCAACATGCAATTGGAACAAATCGAAAACCGAACCGAATCCGGAGCAAACATAATTCCAATCCAACTTATCAATGCGCACATTTCCTATCCTTTAGCAATTTATTGCACTTTTGAATCAAGATGATGCAATATGACTCCAAGCAAAGGGCAAGTCAAAGTATTCCAAACCAAAGTAAACAAGATTGTTCATTAGATCCAAAACGAGGTCCTCGCAAGCCAATACCAAATACGGTCGACTTGATTCTTTTGAATCGTCTATTTGACCAGAAATGGGAGACTCGGAAAATATGTGGGATGAAAGAATATATGCATAAACAGGCACAAGAGGTCGAAGAGACATACGTTCGTAGAGACGTGCACAAATCTACACAACAAATAAGTAACGTAACATTTAAGAATATTCACTTATTACCTTACAAATCTTATGGCAGCGTTTCTCAAAGTGCGGGGGGGGGGGGGCGCCTAAACTGTACAGGGGGGGGGGCGTCGAATAAACGAACAAAATCATAAACACTGAAAGCATTATAAAATTATTTAAAGCTTTAGCTTTTTTTTTGGTCACCACCATACATCACAAGATGCTCTCGCTTCATAGACACTTTTTTTTAGTCACCAATAAAAATTTCAGTCAAGTACATATACTCTCCTATTTTATACAGGGGGGCGCAGAATTACGAAAGTTTGAGAAACGCTGTTTTATGGTATGGCTGAAGACATTAAGGTAGGTTCGGATATGTTAAGGAGAACACGACAAAGTCATATTAGCAAAGAAGAAAAGAATCAAAGAATGGAAAGAATTGTTAAGTCGTATTTGTGTTGATGTCATGCCAAAAGTCAATAGTAATTGTAGATTATCACGCTTATCGTACTCGTATGTACCTATAGGAATTATGCGTGAGCAAATCGACAGCGATAAATAACATTTTCTATTTTCCTAATCATGTTCCCCTGCCTGCAGTAAAGACATATTAAATTAATATCTTAATTACTAAGAAAGTTAATGAATAACTATTAATTTGATAAAACTTTTAAGTTGAAAGATAAATTACAAAAGTGCTTGCATGTTTATACAAATATGAATAAGTAAATATTAGAAAACCGATAAAAGCAAACAAGCGATGTGTAATGATAAGTTAGTTATTGCTTTGTTAACTGGTTGTTGAAACTTGTGCACTGCTGTTCACGTTTTGTAACTAACTGTCTTTCAACAGACTTTAAATAAAAGTCATCCTGGCGATTTGTCGTCTAATCAACCAAACACAAAGAGCCAGCAACTACAAATAAAACTTGCAAACATTTGCCTCTGTGTGGTGCGGTGTTATAAATTTATTAGAACTACAAAAAATCATCGTTGATAGGTATGTAAGTATCCCACACGAAGTTATAGTAAATAAGCTGGATCGTATTGCGATATGGTCATATAAACCGGGAACCTTTTGACCCCATGCATAACGACGGGCAGTTTATAATTTAGGAGGAGCGAAGCCCGTAAAGAGACTTTGTTGTCTGCAGTAAGTACTATTCATGTATAGATACGTACAATGTGTCCTTGAATAAATAAGAATAGCATGCAGGGGGTCTCAATAAATGAGCTTAGTCCTATTTAAAGTACCCAGTATACTATACACAGTATAGAAGTTGAGAAATGGAAGTAAAAAGATTAAAGAGATGAAGTATTGCGGCTAATAGTCAAAGAGCCCAACCGATAATAACAATGAAAACCAAGAAAACTTCAGAGAACAAAATGATCAAAAACAAAACAAAATGGAAAAAGTATACGCCGTGAATAACAAAAACGAGTAAAACGAAAAGAAATACAGAGTACAGAGAAAACAACAGTATCCACGTATACCAACCCATGCAAGTTTTAAACAGGCAAAACCGCAACTTTGCTATTACTTGTACTTACCCATCATACCTATTCAATCTTGTATAGTCTTAATAGTAAATGAGAGTTGATAGAGATGATAATGCAAAAACTAAAACAGAAAAGAACAAGAACAAACTCACGTTATGAAAAAGTTATAATAAGAAACTTACAACAGGAAAAACACAACTTAATATAAATATATAACACGAAATAAAACGAAATTGGCTGTAGGTAAGTACCTGGGAGAAGAAAACGTCTAAAACATCATTGCTTCACTGCAAGGATTGGAAAATAATAAAACAGCCTAAAATGAATCGCAAACATTGACTCTTAAACT
The DNA here is from genome assembly GCA_030264535.1 of Liometoxenus newtonarum. Taxonomy (NCBI): domain Eukaryota; kingdom Metazoa; phylum Arthropoda; class Insecta; order Coleoptera; family Staphylinidae; genus Liometoxenus; species Liometoxenus newtonarum. The sequence continues at coordinate 22,339 of JARJEB010022417.1, forward strand.
TGGTTATTAATCGTAGTTTATTACGGAACACGTGTATTAATTTATTATTATGCCTACGTGCGTACGCATAATCTGATATGATATATAATAGTAACCCTGAAGTTCCCCAAAGCTATGCGGATAGTTAGAAAGCAGAAAGCTATTACAAGTAACTTTTTTCGTCATTCCCTTCAATGCAAAAAAAAATTATAAAAAATTGATAATATGTTTGTATTAAGGATAAGTAATTCTACAAAATGAAATAAAATGAAAATGAGCCAGCTAAAAACATGCAAAACTTTGCAAAATCAATAACTTAAACAGGCGAAAACTATTTACTGATGTAATAATTATTAGGTTTTTTACTAATTATGAAAAGTATTCACTAAAAACTGAGTTGTACTGACCAGCCGCAGGTACCTATCCAAAGTAGTATTTCGATTTTAATGATCCGGATAATAAAAGTAGTGAACAGCAGCACATCCCCGTGGCTGGGGATGTGATATGTTGAAGTTCTCAATGCTATCCACCAAGTTCAACTACACCATAATTTATTTTTTTTGGTTTTTTAAGATTTTTAGTTGATTTGTCAAATTTATAACTAAACATATCATTCGCATCCATTCATTCAATTCGAAAGGAGGGCCAATCGGGAGTATAATAAGCAGCAATAACGAATGGCCACTGTCATCTGCGCAGCAGAACCCAGGTATGAATGCCTTGAACTGAGCTTCGATCCGTCTTACTTATCACGCAATCATCCTGAATAAGTACTATCAACCATGTAGCCCAAACCACGGAGCCCCAGCGTTGTTACGTAATCACTACGTATCCCCATTTGTATTTTTAAATTTTAACAACTGCAATGTTATTTCAAACTTTGCATTAAAAGTTTAAACTACAAGATCAAAATTACTGCAATTAATAGTAAAAATACAAATTATGATGGTAAACAAAAAATAGTATACTTGTTCTTGCTACAAAAAACAGCCTTTTTAGTTAATAACATTGACCATTCTATTTAGTAAATATAATCGTAATCTTGCAACCGTTTCTAATATTTATTGCTACATTTACCGTTTCATTGCTTGTAGCCTATATTTAACCAATTTAAATAGTAAAATGCAACTTTTAAATTGTCAAGTGAATAGTTTCTCTGAGTGTGTCCTTGGAAGAAGCATCACTCTAAGTTTAGTTTATCCATAATAATACCTCATAAAATGAAAATGTCTATCATATATTCTAATACAAAATATAATAAAATTGATGCAAAGCAAGAAATTCAATCTTCAATCAATTACAATAGATGTGTAGGTAGATAATAATTTTCCATAGGGAATAATCGATTTAATATGAACTTGCCACAAATCATATATCTTAAATTAAGCTACATTATTTTTTGGATAAAAATCACAGTTTTGTGTGTTGTTTATTGCTTATTGTTAGTGATAGTTAACACTACGTGAATTATTATATTATGAAAGTTTGTTAAAAATCAATGACAACATTAACACGTTCCGAATAAGGAATACTAAAGAAATATGAAATACGTTAACAAGCACTAACAAGAAAATAATCGTCACGTTGTACATGTCAATAAGCTCATAACTACATAATGATTATGAATTTTTTCCTTTTATTTTTGAAGCGAAGGTTTTTCTATTGACATAAGACATTTTTGATATCTGCTGTACATTGCATTTTCACATCCTGTTTTAATTTATATTTGTCACTATATCCGATGAGAATATATGAGAAAATCAAAAGAATCATCAAAAACACATTAAATTATATACGTACAAAACAAGTACAAGGACATTAAGAACGATAGCTATTGTTTTTCTTAATTTTAGTAATTGTGTTTAACGCCTGCCACTTCATTTACTTTATCCAGTTAATTTAAGTAAATGACTTTGATAATTTACTGTTGCTGATACTGATAAATATATAGAACCTTAGAAATAAAATTAACTTATAGAGAAATGAACAAAAAAAAACGAAAACAATAAGGTATCATTTAATGTTGACTTGATTCACTTTGTTTTCAACGATGTTGTTATCATTGCACGAAAATCATATACCTATACGCGCTCACGCAAATAAAATGCAACTTCAATAATATTGAGAGAAGAATGTAAAACTGCACTGCAAAATATAAAATAAAAGTATAATATCGTTCTATACGTAGGTATATTTATGGGTACATATACCAGAATGTGATTATTAGTAAGATGGGTGTACCACCGATTTATCAGAACCAAAAGAAAAAACCTTTTTGCCAACGGGAATGAATAAATTAAGCGCATTTGGGCAATCTATCTATAAATTGCAATTTACTCTGGTCTTCATATATTCATAATAGGTAAGATCTTTAACCATTTAACGGCAGTTTGTAGTCTTCATTTAAGTACTTGAATTTGTTTGTATCTCTGCAATCATTACCAAATTCGAACCAAAAACTAAATTTGTAGAAAGGTTAAATGATTCTTGCAGATTTTTGCTTGAATTAGGTTGCAAGTTGCAATTGAAGTCAGCACGATTCTTGACTTGGCTAAACCAAACTTCAATTAACGTATACTTAAGAACACTCATCTTAGTATACTCGTTTATTTTGTACTTGTATGTTGCGAATAATTGTCAGTACTTGTCGTTCGTTATTCTTGCAACTAGACACTTTGTATTCATAATTATAATCGTAAATGTTCACTCAAGTCAAGTTCACTTTCCTTTCAAATGCATTTATGAATTATACACAAAAGGCGTTGTTAAACGTTAATATTAGAATAAGAAAATCCAAAATAGGCGTCATAGTTGTTTAAAGTCAGTGGCTAAGCGAGGGTGCACCAGCACCCCTATTTTTAATCAAAATATGAACTTTTTGTAATGTCATACCATTTTTAGTATAAGATTAAAATTTAAAAAAACTTAAACTGAACTTTTAGTTTTCGTAATAAAATTTTCAGCACCCCTCTCTAAAAATTCCTAGCTACGCTACTGCTTAAAGTACATATTAAATAACCGAACGTGATGCAGGATTGAAATTTATAAAAAGGAAATAAGCGAAAAAATATGTTGGCATTTAAGTCCATGTTGTGTCCGCCTTTGGTAGTGGTAGTTTGTTGAAAGGTTTAAAGTTAAAACACGGTTAAAGTTAAGATTCGTGTTTTCACCAGTTTAAGAAAACTGCGGCATGGGCACGACATCGGCACGACATTATAGTGTGACTTGCTTGATGTCACCGTGCATTCCTGTGGTGCGATCCTGCTTCCTGGTTTTTAACAGACACGTTGCTTGAATTTATTGAATATAAATGTCCCAATATAACTGCAACTAAATTATAAATTTAAGAAAGAAATTTACAATAAACTTTAATTGAGTACTTGATTATTTAGAAAATTTCATTCAAGTTATAATTAAATATTAACAGCGTGTTATTACCTGATTCAATGAATGTTTGACACAAATTATGGCTGAACAATATAAACAACATCAACAATTTCTATAAACTTCAAGGATGAATTATCAAATTTGTTATAAAAACGTATTAATTTGTTTGAGTAAAGGAGCTTGCTCATTCTGGGACAAACGTTGACAAATTTAGTATCTAATTTTTAAATTAATATGTTCAAAGCGCAAACAGAGAATAAAATAATCTAAAACTCCGCGAACAGATTAACCTAACGGGTGAATTGAGCATTTTATTAATTTTGAGTTTAAGTTTTATTTCTATTCAGCTAAATGTACAAATATATTATTAACTGTTATGAATATATGTACCGTGCGTTTATATTACAATCGAACATGTCCTATGTTCGCATCTAACATAAACGAGTCATTCATGACAGTGGGGATTTCTATTGCACCGACATACCAACGGAGTGGAGAGTGGGGTTGTGGGGGCGGACGAAGACAAACTACAATGACAAGTCATCAATTATTGGAAACCGTGTTGAATCGAGATTCGAGTTATAGACCTAAGTCTTGAGAAAAAAGTTAACGATTGATAAACAATTTGTGAACAATCATTTCAAATATGACAAGGAAGAAAATTGACAACTGACACTAACAACATGATCATAAAAATTAATTACCTTGATGGTAGAAAAAAAAAACGCTCGGTATGTTCTTTTTCTTCCTGTTATTATTGCGATAAAATATAGTTCGTTATTAACTTCATATTAGGTTTGTTTCATCAAAGCACCGAACTAGTTCCGAACCGTTCCGAACTGTCCGACCCATGAGCAGTTTTGAAAAAGCGTTGGTTTTTTAAAACTGCTCATGCGTCGTACAGTTCGGAACGGTTCGGAACTAGTTCTGAGCTTTTTGAAACAAACCAATTATATTGTTTTTGATATAGAAAATTGGTTGGCATTCGATTATGAACCAGAGTATAAAAGTAATTAGGCCGGTAGTCACTTACGCCAGTGAAACATGGACACTGAATCAAAAAGAAGAAAATTCTCTAAGAATATTTGAAAAAAAACGTAGAATCTTCGGACCAACACAGGATGAAGATGGAAGCTGGGGCATAAAAATGAACCACGAACTAAACCAGCTAATCCATGAAGCAGACATAGAGTCATCAAAGCCCAGAGGCTACGGTGACTTGGGCACATCTACAGAATGGAAGACATCCGAAAAGCACGAATAATCACGGAATGGATTCCACAGCAAACGAGACCAAGGAGGAGACCGCGCAGAAAATGGTTAACAACGGCGCAAGAAGACCTAAGAAGAATGGGTATCGCCAATTGGAGAAGGGTCACAGGGAATCGGAAGAGATGGGGCGAGGTCGTGAAGGAAGCCGAAACCCACCAAGGGTTGTAGTGCTTAAGGAAGAAGAAGATAAAAGTTTAATTAATTAGTAAAATATTTACAGAATTATTGGCTAATTGCTGGAAATTGAAATGGATTTATTCTAGATTTATTTTTCTCTTCAAAAAGCAGAGTTTTGATTACCATGAGAGCATGAACGCTGATCGTTTCGAATAGTGGTTCGCCGAACAGTTATTATCGTTAGTGGAACGTCCATCTTTAATTGCAATGGATAAATTGTGTGTGTGTTTGTGTGTGTGTGTGTGTGTGTGTGTGTGTGTGTGTGTGTGTGTGTGTGTGTGTGTTTGTGTGAATAAAAGCCTAAGAATAAAATTTTCGCATGTTACTAGGACAACTCTCTATAACACAATGACACTGAATTGATAAATATTAACTGCATATGAAGGTTTATACACAGGGTGTCTTTTTTTAAATAAAAAAAAGTTTTTCAACTTCTATAATAGATAAAGGTCAGAAAATTTCAAGACGTCGTTTAATAGAGGGATCTACTTAAGTAAAATATTATCTCTTTGATTGCACTTCCGGTTACCGGAAGTTGACTGAAACTTATTATTATATTTTCTGATAGTGCTTTCCAAGGGCTCAATAATGATACCCCACTCCATATGCTTCTATTTCAAAAATCGCGAAAAATCTTGTTATATAATTTTCATAAATATGAGTTTTTTGATTTTTTCGCAATATATAACTAAAAATAATACTAGGACTACAGTAGAAGCATATCGAGTGAGGTCTCATATTTGAGCCCGTAGCAAAAAAAAGAAAATGTAATAATATATGGGGTGACCCAATTTAAAATAACAAAGCTGCAGTGAACTTCCGGTATAGCCGTAGGTGCAATCAATGTGAAAATATTTTACTTAAATAGATCTTTCTGCAAAACCTACATTCTGAAATTTTCAGGTCTATATCTGTTAAGCAAGTTGAAAAAATTATAATATATCAATTAAAAAAGACACCATGTGCTTTACCAATATATGTACCTATAAACGATAGAGTAATTAAATAATCGGTACTGATGCGCTCCGCACAACATTCAGATTTTTATCAAATTTCGTGAAAATATTTTTGTTCGGAAATTGGAAATTGTACAGAAATGATGTGTCCAATTTACCAACAAAATTTGTGCGGTACGAACTCGTACCGATTTTTTGAAATTAGTAATAGTTATGATACAGCCTTTGCCTTAAGCTTAAGTCATAATTGGCGAATATAACGGTCCAAACTTGCACTTACATTGTTCGTTTTAACATTAATTTGATACAAAAATAAATCGGAAGTTATATCCTGAGCACAATAACCGAAAAATAAAATTACCCAAGTGTATCCGGATTCTTTTTACTAATTTAATAATAACAAGTGTAGTATAAAGTTAACATTATAGCATCCGGTAAATTATGAAGCGGAATATAGGAAATAACAAATAAGTTCGGCTGCTCCAGGTCCACTAATCTCATCCGCATAAGCCAATTGTGAAGAGCCACTACATAATATTGTGTAAAGAAAGTATTAAAACGCGTATTAGTTGACAGTTAGAAGGCGGTCAGCCAGCCAAAACTAGTAAAACTTTACGGTGAACAGTAATTCCGTTAAATGTGAAGCGGCGCAAACCAACAATCAATAAAGTACTTATATTACTCCGCGTGCAATTCTACTATCTAATCATTTAAATAGAAATTAAAAAATTCGGTGCGTTAAATTCGCATCGCACAACTTTCCGGCCATATACATCACGATTTCGTAGAACTCGTCTATATTAAAAGTAATTCTGATTGTAAAGTGGAAATTGTTTAATTTCGATGACATTTAACGTCAAGTTCATTATTGAAGTTTATATTATCAATTCAGAGTGTCAGCGTGATGGGAGCAGCATTGTTCTATTCTAGTCTTATGATGGTGATTGTTATTGGATTGTTGAAATCGTAGCAGATATCTACCAATTCATTAGCCCTAGAAGAAATTTTTTGGCGAACCTTGTAGGAAAGTTGAAACACCTTCGGACAACATATAGATAGTTTTTTGCTAAATCAGTATTTAGAGAGTTATGCGCAAATTAATATTTTGACAGCCAATAGCTTCTTTCTTTACCAGCCGATATTGTTTATATTTACTCCAGGTTCAAAATAGATGGTAATTTGCCCAGATGCCAAATTTCATCCCCATAGGTTGATTGGTTTGCTCGCAATTTTCTTCACACGACACACACACACACACACACACACACACACACAAACACATCAGACCAAATAGCCGATTTTTGACCTGGGGTCTACGGATCTCCACGAATCAGTGAAAAATAAGACTTTAATTTTTTCATTATCACCTTACTTTCCTATACCTACATACCTTCGGTATGTGGCCGGAAAGTTAAAAAAAACTACATTTTGTTTTAATTATATACCTATTATAAGGTCTTTTATGATATTGTAAAATGTAACATTCTGAGAAAAAAGCGTACGTGCGGCAATTCATATTTAATACGTTACAATATTAGTTAAAATACAGTACTTGCGAACAACTTTATAGTAAACTAGAGCATTATTTCCTTACCACAACCATTCATGCAACTATACTAGACGAAATTCTTGCGCCTTCAGCTTCTGCCTTTCTCGAATGAGGCAAGAGACCGAACCGGCCAGCGAAAGAAATTCACGCAAGGTTAACCATTGCCATGCGCTTATTCTTTATTTTTCTTCATTTGCAAACCACTGTCTAGTCAGTCGGTGAGAATGCGCGCTGCACGACGCACGATCGTCTTTTACATTCTCGTGGCTTGCACGTGTGCCGTGTTAATCACATGTTCTAATGCTCAGAAAGATGATGACAGCGAAGACATTGAAGAAGAACAACAAAGTACAAAAAAACGACCGCAAGAATTGCCAAGAAAATTGTGGGATTGTGTCGAAGATAACAACACATTAACTTGTTTCAATGAGGTTTTCTACAATGAGTTCAATTCCAAAGTGATGTACAATCCAAACGTGGAAAACTTAAAGAAGTTCATTTACAAACATCTTGGCGAATATTTGAAAATGAAACGAGTCGAAAATTCGCCAAGTTCTGATGGTTTTGAATTGATTAACTATAGACAGGATAATGGAACTGATCCAGGGGATGGCGATGATGACGGTGATGATGGACACCGGGGAATGAAGGAGAAGATGATGGATTTCCTCCCGTATTTGTTGGCGCCGGCATTGTTGATGGCTGGCATTATGCCGTGGGTGATACCTCCGTTGAAAATGATGGTCATGTTCGTGGCGATGATCAACAATATGGCATTCTCATCTGCTTTATTCTCGTTGGTACGCAATTATGTTTTTAATCGTCGACCGGATGAACACGTGTTTTACATTAATCACGGCTATCAGAACCAAAAACATCGGTAATATATGAACTTAAAAGGAATTAAGTATAGAATTCTTGTTAATTACCTCGCGAAAAGTCCTTTTTGCAAAAGATTATCCACATCTATGTAGTTAGTTAATGATAAAAAAATACCTTTATTTCTTTTAATCGATGTGTACAAATAATTTATTCAATTATTACTATTCAATAATAATTTTAGTTTAATTTGTAAAATATAGCCAAGGAAATAGATCAAATTATATGCAATATCAGTGTAATTATAAATACTTATTAGTTAATTAGTTTATTTAATTGCAACTTAATTAATTGTTAACTTATATCAAGTGTAACAAAACGGAACAAAAAAATGCGAAGTATTAAATTGCTCAGTTACAGGTATCTAATGTAAGTAGGACGAAAGTAATGAATTTTATTAGTTTTAGTTATAATTTTACTCATGTAATTTTTGTATTTTTCTATCAACGTGGGAATTTTTAACGTTTCTAAATAGGGTATTTTTTTCTAATGCATTGTAGCGGAAAGAAAATGGGTATTTTTGACATTTGACATTTTGTACGGTAGTATATGTATATTTCTTCACATTTGCACTTAATTAACAAAAATGAACATTATTAAGAAATTGATTAATAAAATATATTAACACAAGAAAATTATTAAAATGTGGTTAATGTTGAATCTAAATGTTACAAGTCATGAAAACATCATTGAGATTGTAGGTGTGTTTATAAACAAAATGAAAATGAACCAGATACAATTTGTTATGTTAAATATATATTTACTTAAATTTTGCGTTTCACCCTTAATTGAAATTGCTTTTCTTTTTCCTTTGGTCACTTAGTAAGTCTAGACACTGAAGAAAAGTGACAGTCAGTCAGCCAGTGTTGAAAAGTAAGTTTACTGCACTCCCTTTAAATAACACTGGTTTTATATATAATCCATTAAGGCTGTTTCACATTGTCACTTTTTCATCATTTTTCCATCCCTCAAGCTGAACAAGATCTTGTTCAGTTTGTTAAAGGTCATATTTTCATCATATAGGTTATAAAAAGTGCTTATGTCTGTTCCTACATCTTTATAATTAGCCGAGAAAGAAATCGTAGTGAATACGATCGGATAGTTGTGTGGTGCGAATTTAACGCACCGATTTTTTTAAACTAACTACAAATAAATCGCGTGGGATTGCGAATCCTATATCGAATTGAAGATTTTAACTTATGAAATCAAATACATATATGACTCTCGGTTTATGATTGATAACCTAAGCCATAATATTGAACAAGGACGCATGCAATGGACGCATGTCAAAAGTAAAAAAATAGCGGCAACTCAGTCATCATTTCCGTCACTATCCCATAGGTAGTTGTTGAACAGTCGTCACCTTGGTCGTGGTTATGTTTTTGCCTGCTTGGCGTGTTTTATGTCTGCCAAACATTAAATGCACATAGAACGATTAATTGCAGTACGATCGAAAGAAGTTCGAGAAATTGGGATAAAACTTAATCGGTTAAGACTTAACAAAGAAAATGTTAAAGATGTAGAGCAACTGAGCAACTTATTCTTACGAAAATTGCGGAGATTGGCATTTGTGTTTCTTTTTGTCGAGTGTTAAGGAAATTTTAAAGAGGTTTCTAAAATAATGAGCATAACTTCCTATTATTTGAAAGACATACCGACGCTGAGAAATAAAAAGTAAAAATTGTTGGTTTTATATTCATATAAGGAAAACTTAAATTTTGAAATTTCGCAAGCAAACTTTATTTATGTATGTAAATTAGATTTCGTCTTGGGATAATTCCTTTGATCCTCATAATTCACTAACTAAGCTACAACTAAATAAATTTATTTTATTATCATCGAGATTTACATCTTACCCTCAAATTGTCTAAAACTAACTTCGTCTTGTTAACTATTTAATTATTTAATTAACGATGTAACTAAACTGTTTACTTTCTAGTAGTTATAAACACATGCAGTAGCGTAACAAGACTCTCATTGAGGGAGTGGCTGTCGGGACTGGTTACGCCAGTGAACACAAGTGTATTAAGATATAGGGAATCTGAAACATTCCAGATATACGTTAGGTGAAAATATTTTCCGAAAAAATTTTATGAGGCCACTTTTGAGACGAATTTTCCGGGAAATTTTTTCATAGACATACTTTCTGAAACAAATTTTCCGACACGAATATTCAAAGACAAACAATTTTCCTACTCGAATTTACCGAGAAGAATTTTCCTAGAAAATTTTTTTAGACGAATTTTTCGAGACGAATTTTCGGAGACCGAATCTTCCGAAACGAATTTTCCAATATGAATTTTCGGAGACGAATTTGCCGAGACCAAGAAACAGAGTCGAATTTTCCGAAACAAATTTTTAGAAAAGAAAACCCTGACGAAAACGAGAAAAACTAGATAAAAGAAATAACCTGTCTTAGAATTGTCGCACGTCATGTAGGCATCAACTTAAAGAAAATCGCGAGATGCTGAAAGAATAAAATTATTTTCCTTAACTTCCCGAGGGATTATTCGACAGATTGTTCTACAAATCCTTACCATTTCTGAAATAGGGACTCATGCACTATCACCCACAGAAATAATTAATCAAGTTTTACTTCAGAAAATTGAGGTAAGTCAGCGTAAATAAAACACCTCTCGTCAAACCTTGAACGTCAACTCACGAAAATGTTTGAGGGAATAGGGATATCGTAAAGCATAGGATAAGAGAATAAAATGAAAATTGAATAATTTATGTGAACATTTATTAATAGCGTTTGAAAACATTAATCTAAAAATTCTTCCACTTAGGATTGCTTCATTTTAAATATAACTCTACGGGCTAATCTGACCACTGAATTATAAACAAAATTTCCCATAAAGTACAGCGCCACACAGACAAACAACAAACATCCGGCCAAAAAAGCCAAAATATCTAAATAGTAGTACTGATACGTTGGTATTTTGTGAGCCCGCAAGTGCTTGGCCCCATTGTGTCTCAAAACATATTCGGTCCACCAGGCAGCCTTGTCCAAAGGCGTCATGGGTTGGTCTTGAATCTGCAGCGCCAACTTTTTCATGTTATTCTTGTACTTGGGATTCGTGATCACCTCCAAAATGGCATTGGTGAACTCGTCCACTATCAAAGTGCGATAGTTCAAATTTATACCCAATTGCTTGTTCGCAACCCTCTTAGCATTCGAATCCTGATCGCCAAAGAATGGTATCATGATGAGTGGGACGCGTGCGAAGAGAGCTTCCTCTAGAGATTGCAAGCCAGCTTGAGTTATGAAGAGTTTGACGTTTTTGTGTCCTATTTCAAACAAAAATTAAATAAAAATAGAGACTGAAAAAGGTTACAAACTTACTTAGAACATCTTGCTGGGGAGCCCACTGGATGATGTTGACATTGTCTGGTTTTCCTGCAAGACTATCGGATTCATACTTCCAGAGGACGTTATACGGTACCCGAGAGAAGGTTTTTATGATTGTTTCGAGGGTTTCTTTCGGTAGATCAGTGCACCTTACGTTGCTGCCCAAGCTGAAGTAGATCACACCTTGAGTGGAACCATCCAAGAATTGTTTCAAGACCTACGAAAATATATTTATTACTAACAAAACAATGTCGTACGTAGTTAATATTAATTTTCTACCTCTGGCAATTCTCGCGGTGCTTTAATATGCAGACCACCGGCAAGTGAAATGGTATTGGGCGCTAAGGGCCTCACTGGAGCTAACATAGGATTGTTATTGATGAACAACATATCTACACTATCCGCGATCTCAAGGATATCCGGGTATCCATCACCGAAATACTTCTTATTTAATTCATTGAATTTCCCTTTTGTCAATGTTATTGTTACTTTCTCCAAAACATTGAGAGTTAAGGCGGCCAACCTTTGTTTGAACGTTAGATCCTCCAGGACCAGTATGAACGTACTGGGATAGAGTATAGGATGTGCGGGGTTGCCCATGATTTCATGGGCAGATGTTATTGCATCGAAAGTTGTCACAGCAATAAACGGGCAATTAAAACGGTGTTTGAACGCAAAGAACGTCGGAATGATACCTTCAATCATCACCAAGTCAAAATACTCTTCCTCGTTCTTGATCAGTTGCTGGACTTGCGGTAATGCTAACTCATACTCGGTGATCTTGTAGACGAGGTCCGCGGAGTATTTTAATAACGCCAGCTTGTCATCGCTCATCTTTATGAAATCAGCAATTCCCTTTTTTATGAAGGTTGCGTACGTGGAACTCATATCGATTTCTTTGAAGTTGGTGAGGTTTTCATGGGTTGGATGTGTCGTCAAGACGACGACTTCGTGACCCTTGATTGCCAGTTCGCGCCACAACAATTGATAGAATATTTGATGGCTGTAGGACGGTGTCGGTACCGCGGCCAAGATTCTTGCAGATTCAGCATACCGATTTGCACTCAACACGAAAAAAACTAACAATGTCAGCTTCATTTTCACTTTTCTAAAACGCAAAAACTGTAACAATTTCTCGGTATGTGTGGCAGCCAGGTGTGTTAATGGTAATTATTTCATATTACGTAGAGTTACATGCATATGTACTTTGAATTTCAAATTATTCGAGATAGGCAAATTTTCCAATACTTACCACCAAAATAGCATTTTAACTTTCAAACTATTGTTACTCCAAAACTTTTAATACTTTTACATTTGATTAGATTTAGAACAGTTCAGTTAGTACTGTACAATACACTATAGTAATAATATATAGGACAGTACTACACCAGTAGGAAAAAAATCGGTGCGTTAAATTCACACCGCACAAATTTCCGACCGTATCTCCTACGTTTTCGTAGAACTAGTCGATCGTAAAAGTAATTTTCATCGGAAAGTGAAAATGACATTGATTATGTTTTGATATCACTAAATTTCTGTGAAATTTCTAATTTCCGATCAGAATTACTTTTACGATGGACGAGTTCTACGAAATCTTTGTGGTTACAGTCGCAAAATTGTGCGGTGCGAATTTAACGCACCGATTTATTTCATATGTAAAATAAATTATTAAATTGTGCGGTGCCAACCCGTACCGATTATTTTAATTTCGATGACGGTTATCGTCAGTTTCAATATTTATAACGATGATGTTCATATTGTCAATTCCGAGTGTCCGCGTGATTTAGAGGCGCCCTAGCAGCATTGTTCAATTCTATTCTTATGCTGCTGATTGTTATGGGATTGTTGAAATGGTAGCACATATAATACAAACCATTAGCTCTAGAATAAATGTTAGTGGCAAATCTTGCAAGAAATTGACAACTAATTCGGAGATTAGATACTTTTATGCTACAATCAATATTTAGCAAGTCAACGGATCTCCACGAATCAAGGAAAAATACGACTTTGATTTTCTGATTACCTTACTTTCCTTTACCTATAGATACCTACGGTTGTAGCCGGAAAGTAAAAAACAATGGCAGGAGTTTGCCAAAGGGCCAATCCCTAAGGTACAATAAACAATGATGAGTAGTGAAACCTTTAATGTGTTGAATTTTGTGAGGATTTTACGGATGGGCTTGGTGTATGATATAAATGATATAAATGATATAAATGATATAAATGATATAAATGATATAAATGATATAAATGATATAAATGATATAAATGATATAAATGATATAAATGATATAAATGATATAAA